>JAPYYQ010001631.1:0-32991 GCA_030522585.1 Anagyrus pseudococci
CTAAAATTTTAATATGTTATGGACGTTAATAAAATGTATCTACTGATTATTTTTTAACAATTTCTGTCGAAAAAAAAATATCGCTCCTACCCCCTTAAGAGTGATTATTGGATTATTGCAAGCTGTTGACGTGCAAGTTTCGAAAATGAGGAGCGACGGTATGACGCTGATTTTTGGCTGTTAATTTTTTATACAGAAGCCCAAGTGTTAATCGATTTCGTTTTATTTCCTCTTTCGAGTTATACAAACAGCACGCGCGCCCGCAGTTGTTTGACTTACTGACGAATGTTTGCCAATCTTTATTTTGGCTGGTTCGACACATCGCGATAATTATTATTGTAACAAGACGAACCGATTACATTTTTAAGACGATAATTGAAATTTTATAACCTACATACCGATTTCCGTGCTTCTGTTACGACGGTTATTCGATAAAGCTGTACTTCTAACTTGGGGTTAATTCACGAGGAGATAAGAATTAAGGAATAATATGATTCACGGCTTTGTTGCATGATTCACAGATATTTTTATGAACAAAATAGCATATTCTCGATTTTAAAGGGAAATCGGTTATAAAACGCTTTATTTAGTGGCTGGCTCTGACTTTTCGAATATGGGAATTACACGAGAAACCACGTGACGTTAATTCTTTTTTTTTCTAATGTGCGGTTACTCAAGGGCGCTTGAATAACATTAGTTTCACATTTGTTTACATTAGAATAATCATAAGTCTTTTTTTTATGAAATCGTATACGTTTTTTGAATATTTTTAATTCTATAACGAAAACAAGCTGCTTTTGTGCAAAGAATTTTTTGCATATGCTAATGATTTTGTAATACGTACACCTTGACCTCTTAACATTCTAAAACATATAGGTTTTCGGGATAACGCGTACATTTTTTTTAATCCGGATAAAAAAAAATTTAAATAAAAAAAATTTGGAAAATATTATTTCTAGAGAAGAATATTTGTTCTTGATTTTTTTTACATTTTTCTTTCCGTTGAAGTAGAAAGTCACGTGTTAAACCTACAAAGAAAAACAAATTGTTGTTAATTTTTTATAAAAATAAAATTTAACAGAAATGAAAAATGGTAGGATAGTAATTACGAATAAACACGTAGTGGTTCCAGTGAAAATCGCATTATTATTTTTATTATTATTATTTTTATTATTAATATTATCCTCAATGCTCTCGTTATACAATAATAATTGTTAAAAATCAGTTAGGTACAGGAACAATTTATTCATTCGTGATATAATTAATAGTAATCAAATTGCATTATTCGTCGTACAATTATAAAAAAAAAGTTGAATAATGAGAGAGAACTCAAGTCTTTAAATAAAAAAGGGGGAGGACGAAAGAACATTGTTATATTGACTACGCAGCAATTCGGCAAGTTAACCCATAGCAGAGTTATCCTGGGGCTGCTCGCATGGGGTTAGCGCATTTCCTCGTTTGTACAGTGCATAAAAAAAAACCAAGACGACAGAATTTCTGACTTTGACGCTTAGATTTTACAAGATAGAAAAAAGAAGAAAAAATGAAATAGGGAAGAAAACTGAAAGATAAGAGCGCAAGAACAATTAAGTTATACGAGACATAAACTCCTCGACCGAGCATATATCAACATTCACTCGCTCATATCGCAAATCACTCGTCGGTTTTTATTGTTATAAGAAGTCTTTTCTGCAGTTTTTCTTTTAATTTTTTTTTATACATTAATAATATACTTTCGTTAAAAATTCTCTTTTAAATAATATTGGGCGGCTCGCTGTCGCTCGTCCGTTTATTTCTCACGTTAATACTAGGTACAAAAGTCGTCGCGAGATATATCATTTTCCCCATGTACAATAGAAAAAACAAAAGTTAACAAAAAAAGTGGAAACAAAGAAAAGATCATCGCTCCTAGAGTTCATACGATTTAAAACGGAAACGACACGAGGGCGCGGGTATATATGAGGGCCGAGTGAGCTCTATACGCGACGGATAATAAAAATGCTGCAGATTAGGCGCTCCTCGGCCGTATGAAAAAGGCACAATTCGTGTTTTCGTTTTTCTCCTCGATCCCTTCTATTCCTTTTTTCTTGACCTTACAAAGACTTGGTCGGGGTACATTCACATGCGACATAACACTTATCTCGCATGCAAACTTACTTACGAACGCAGTCGCAGCTTAAACGATATTTTAACACCTTCAGACAGTTGTTTGTTCGTCGTTCTCGTTTCCTTGTCCCCCCCCCCCTCGTCAGCACCGAAATGCGCAATGTATTGCTTGCGTTACGTTACAAGTTCGGCCTATTAGCGGGCGGCGCCGTCGTTCACCCTTTATTTCGCCCTCGCTCTCTCTCTTTCTCTCCTTCTCTACTTGTCGCATACTCTCACCTTTTGGTTGTCACCGATTCGCTAATCCGCGAATAGAGGAAACCAAAAGAGGCGCGCTTTTCACGTATTTAGATATGTAATGTATCGTACATATTATATATATAACTTACATAAGATATGTATATATAATATACATAATATCTATAAACCTTATCGACTAACCGTTTCACGCTCACAAACTTCTTACACACTTCATCCTCTCTTCCTTCTATCTCGAGGCAGATAGCCGCACGCGTTGCGTCCCTTCGCTCCCTGCGCTTTTGCTCGTTGAACAGTATTTAACAGACTCCAGAATTGGACCTGCTCGATAAGGCGATTAACTACGCTGGCTCTTTGTACAGTCGGTCGGAGACGATATAATATATAATTAATTTGTGTTTTTGTTGTAATTAATTTATTTATACTTATAATAATGGTCGTTAAAAAAAAGAAGGGCCTTTGTGCACCTTATTTAAGTCTTTCAAATAGAATGAGAAAATTAAAAAATAAAAAAGACGAAAGTTTACTTCTCAATACACGGTTTTTAGCTTTTTTAAGAGTTTGGTCTCTGTTCTCTCTCCCTTCTTTCATCTCAGATTAAAATTTTGATTTTATTATTCACCGTCGTGTATATACATTAGTAAGCGAGGCCGTGCGTATTTCGGCGTTAATACTTTGGTGAGCTCAGAAGACGCGCAGCAATAAATTATAAAAGTTATTCATCTCGATAATACTATACATATAAAAAAAAGAAAAAAATATTCACAAAACTTTACCTTTCGACTCGCGTTCGAAAGGCCGGCAGTTTTAAAAATTCTTCTTTAAATTAGCTCCAAAATAAAATTTCATACATAAACATCATTCGTATGTACACGCACTTAAAAAATCACCAGGCCTTACGATGCCTTATTCTAAAGCGGCCACAAAAGCATTAATCGCCGACTTCTCGTCGCACTTCTCGCGCTTGCTCGCGGAGAACACCAAAAAAACGAATAAAAAATAACGAGCTCACATTACGTGAGATTAGACCGTGGCTCTCAGTGAGTTGTGGAAGCGCTTCGAGAACGGGCGATTCGGCCTCCGGCCTGTTGTTTCGCGCCTGAAGCTCTTTCGCCTGTATATACGGATTACAAGAAAGACGGGTCGGCTGTGCGTTGACGCACCCGTACTCTCTTCGCGCGATCCAGAAAATACGGAACGCAAAGTTACTTTACTCGAGCGCTTTCACCTGGGCCATGACTTTTCCCTCCCACAACGGCAGTTCCTCGCCGTCGTCGGTTATCTCCTCCTGGATGACTCGCATATCCAAATCTTCGCACTCGGTTTTGAAAAAATATCTAAAATAAAAACAATCAACATTATATAATTGAAATAAAAAAACAAAATAAAAAAATCGACGCCAAAAACGTACCTATAGCTGCCTTTTTTAGGAAGAACATCCTTGAACTGCTTGAGAGTGACGTTATGGCCGGGTATTTTTGTTCGGTAGGGCACCTTCTCATCGCAGAAGCTGAACACAACGGTGGTGAACTCGCTTGGGGCGTCTTGTCGCGTACGTCTTAGGGTAGACTGACTTGATTGCATATAACACTGCATGCTCGGTTGCATGAGTTCGTAGTCCGGAGGCAGCTGTTGTTTGGCGCCTACACCGCTGGCGCCCGGATATCGCTGCCTACTTCGATTCTGCTCGAACTTTTCATACTCCAGTCGACGGCTTGCTTCCTCTAGCTGTGTTGGCTGTAATAGATCAAGAACATCGGTCAATTGAAATTCTAAAAACGTTACGTTTATGCACGTACGAACTTGTGAAGAAAATACTTACAGTATGAGGCCGAGGCAGCAAGGGCATGCCGGGATCACCCACAAATGGTTGCTGAGGTGCATTGCTAAACTTCTTGCGGCTACTGCTGGGTTTAGCACTGACAGCGATACTGCCTCCAGAGGCGAGAGCAGCATCAGACTTACAGCCTGTTCCTGCGCCGACAGTTTCTTTGACCCAATTGAGCAGCCGCGTATCTTGAACATCGCTTACTACCGACACCCCACTGTCCGTCAGTTCCGTCATCGATTTTTTCGTCGCCGAAGATCGCGCTGCATCCAATCTACGGTATCTTGGATCTTGGCCTGCAACAATTATCATTAAATCGTTAATCATCTCGTCTTCAATCTTTAATTATAAAAATTTTTGAAAAATTAAAAATAGATTTTTGATAAACCTACCTTGCAGATAAAGATCCTGCTTATGCAGCGAGTCGGCGTAGTCCGAGGGCACAGACTTGCTTTTGGGGAGATGGTGGGAACCGAGTGAGCTCATGCTTCCTGCCGCGTGTAACTCGCCTGCCTCTGGGAAATCGTGCACGTTGCCACTATCCCCAGAGAAGGTCGAGAAAACGTCCTTCTCTTTGCGTTGGCTGCGATAAGCGGGTGTTCTCGGTGCAGGAGCACTCATAGTTATTGGTTGCTGCTGCTGCTGCTGATGATGGTGGTGGTGGGGCTGCTGTAGCGACTGTTGTTGCAAAGGTATCTGTCCCACAGTCAACATTTGTTGCTGCTGTTGCTGCTGTAACAGTTGTTGCCGTCGGCACTTGTCTGGAGAGCGCGGCCTGGGCGATGACAGCTTTGGAGAACGGGAGGGTGTGAGATCCGACCAAACGCGCGAGACGTGCTGATCGAGAATTGCCTGATCGCTATCCTCTTCCAGTTGCAGTTTTTCCCGTAACGCATCTGCCAGATTACGAGATGGTAAATTGCAGGGGGCCGTTACTTGCGGCTGACCTACCATGCTCACAGATAGGCTTGAGCTCTCGCACAGGCTGTCTCTGTAATACAAAATTCATATAATCAGATCATAAAATACTGAAAATACTCGGAAAAAATAAACAAATTACTAAGAAGACGTACCCATGGGCACTCGACAGATCGACCTCACGGAGCTTGCGTTCAAGCTTTTCTTCGTTCTCGCGGTCGCGCTGCACGAGCATGAGCTTCTCAATAAGTTGGCGGGCAAAGAGCTCGGGACTCATGGGTTGGGTCTGCTCGCGCGTTAGCCGCTGAGTGCGTGGTATGATGGTCGAGCCATGAGCTTCAGGGTCCCGGTTCATCATAGCTGAACGCTTCATTGCTTGGTATTGCCGGGCGTACTGCTTGCGTGCACTACTCCGTTTTGCCATCGACGCGCTGTCGCTGCTGTTGAAGTAATCAAAGACATTTTTTTTAATCTGATTTTGGTACGTAATGTTATATTATTATCATCATTTAAGGCTTTTACATTACAACAAGCCAACAATAATTTCCAATTTTTAATGTAATTTATTTTTAATATACATGCATATTTTCCCACACAATGCAAGTCGCATACGGGAACATGGAACAACAACGAATTAACACTGACATTCTACATCGTTGGAGGTATATATATATATATATAAAACATATAATGCTAGAGGGTGAAAATAATAAAAATAAATGGTGTAAAAACCAAAAAAAACTTACAGAGACGCGTCGGTGAGCGAGAGATTGTCGGACTCGGTGCGAGCGTCGCTGCTTAAGCTCTGGAGTTCAGAGTCCTGCCTGGAGACCGGATTGTATGAGGAGTACTGGGCGCGTGGCCTTGGCGGTACCGACGCGTGGTAAGGACTAGCTCCGGGTTGCAGGTAAAGGCTACTCTCGCATAACACACAGCGAGATCGAGGTGCAAGCGAGCGGACACACGTACGTGCGCAGATACATGGACAACGTCAAGTGGTACGACGATAACAAAACAAAAACAGGAAAGAAAACAAAACAAATTAAATTATAATATTTATAACAAAATGCATTAAATGGGTTGACTAGCACAGTGCGATAAGGGTTCAACATTTAATTCTAGTGCTTGACGATTGTCCAGGAAAAAAAAAGAGAATGGGTTAATCTCTCGATTTCTGAACGCTCGCAAAAATTAATTAAAATAAAAAATAAAGTGATAACACAAAATGAGGTGTTTACAACATAGACATTCGGCATAGGCGGTGAAAAAGGTTTGCGTTAACTGATCATCGAAACTTACCCAGCAAAGGCTTCCGGCTTGGGCCTGACGTCGAGTGCTCTAAGCTGTTGCGTAGCCATGAGCATGTCTTTGGTCAGTCTCATCTCTCCCTTGCCATAGTCACTTGCGGGCGCGGTCGCCGCCGTAACTGGCAAGCCTGCCGACGAACCTCCCGTTGTCGTCATTGTCGTTGTCGTCGTCACCGGATGATGATGCTGATGATGTGACGGTTGTTGCTGGCTATGTGTATGTTGTATGTGCTGAGACGAGAACTCACCTAATCAAGCAAAAGATCAGCATTAGTGTCATTGATATGATTAAAATAAGTTAAAGTGAAGTAAAGAAAACGCGAAAGAAACGTACTGTCTTCGTGGAGGGTGGGCAATAGGCTGGAGGCACAGGATATCGAGGGCTCGTCCGGCGAGCTCGGGCACTCGTTATCCAGGCCGCTTGCGGTAGGCCCGACGGTTTCCGCTTCGTCCTCATCTCGTCGCTCCTTTGCGCCTCCAGCCGTCCGCTCCAAGCTCTGGCAGTAGCGCACGTATTGGAGATAATAGTCCGAGCGCAGGAAGTTCTGGTAGGCCGTCTCTTCAAGTAGACGTTCGACCTCCTGTTGCGCCTGCTCGAAGAGCCGCTTGTCGGCGTTGCCCTCGCGGAAGCGTCGCGTCACCTCCTTGCGCAACTCCTCCGGCAGTAGCGCTAGCTTGGTATTCTTATAAAAGAACCTACAAAGACAAAAGCACATAAATCATTAAGAGATTCATTAAATCGGTTGATTGCACATGTATTACTGCGAGCAAGACGCGTACTTTCTGACAAGGGCCTTATAGATGGGTGACAGCTTCTCGAGGTCGCACTCCTCCTTGAGACCCTCGCAAGCGAACCAAAAGGTAAGGGCGTAGCTGTGGCCCTCCTGCTTGAGGTAAGCAGTGAAGAGCTGGACGCCCTTGCGGTCCTCGAGCAGCGCTCGCAGACTGCGCGTCCATTGGAGGCAGGCCAGAGAGGAGCTTGGGCCTCCCGGGCTGCCTGCCAGCTCGGACGATCTCCGCTCGGCAACTTCCATGCCGAGTAGCTTGTCTTCGTCGATGGTGTTGGCCTCGTCAGCCTCGTCCTCGTAACAGCAGCCACGACCCTCCGGCTGGTAACCCAACGGGGCAGCACTGTTCTTGCTCGCGATGCTGCTCGGATGCTGCTGATGGTCGTTGGCATCGCAGCTCGGCTGCCGGGGCTGCAGCGAGGTTGCATCCGGTTGTTGCTGACTACTCGACGACTGACACCTGCCTTGGTAGCCACCCCTTTCCTCACCTGCCGATTTACATTAAATTCTTTAACTAATCTGTTGACCATCATGATAATGATCGATGATGGGCAATGACTTACCAGGAACAGGGGGCCTGGGAGAATTCTCGTTGAAACAGCGTGATTCGGATGGTCGAGGTCCACTCATTCTATCTCTCGCGACTGGCGCGTTCTACTTTCCTGTCTATGCTGAATTTCGATGAATCGCGCCACTTACAGGACATGGCTAATCTGAACCTGGAACAATCCCAATAACGTATTCATGAGTTTTGGATTTTTTTAAACCATTGGTTAATTACAATTACAAATGTTTGTATTGCATTATTAAAATCTATAAGGGGATCTATGTATACAAATTTGAATATCCAATGCATATAGAGAAATACTGTTGTAGATTGCATAAAGATTTTAATTGTTTTAAAAGTCAAAAGATACGCAGAATATTTTTGTTTTAAAGAATCCCTATAAGATTTAATAAAAAAAAATTTGGTCATTGATCAATAATTCAAGAAATTAATCTGTGTGTATCCTGTAACATCATAAAGGAAAGGCCTTTTTTCTTCACATACAAAATCATCACACGCAAGGCTAAAGAGAGTATTATGATGGCAGCTCCACCAAGCGAGACAACAAAGAATACTGCTCGAGGCAGGGAATGGATCGATGGAGCTGGACTCTCTCTCACAGCCCGGGGCTCTGACTCACACACCAATTATAGAACCCAGAGAGCCCATTTTTTGACGCGAAGGAGGAGCATAAAAAATAGAAGGGGGTAGAGGACCAACCAACCAAGAGCTGCGCATCAGAGTAGCAGCAGCCTTCTGGGTTTCTTACCCCCACAACTAGGAGCTCGGGTTCTGCTCCCACTGCACTGCGCAGCAGCTTTTGTGGCCTGCGATATTGATCGGAGAGAGCCAAGCCTTGAAAGCAATGTGGCTTCCAGACAGAAAAACTAACTCCCCTCTTACAAATTGATGAGCAAACTATATATAGGCTTTATTAATTTTTTTTTCCTTCAATATAAGACCTCTTATAGGAAAATAAAGGAATTCTATATACTATAATGTAGAAAAAAATTTCTTTGTCCTTTTTAAATGCTAACCATTGTTGTGAGAATCTACGGAAAAATGGTTTTGTAACTAACTACTGTGCAGATTTGAGTTTCTAAAATAATAATTATATTTTAAAAACTACTTTTATAGGAGATGAATTATAAAATAATTAACTGAACAATAAATCAGCTTAACATTTTTAAATATTGGAATACTTGGTAAAATGCCTTTCTCCAAGTTATTACTAATAGATAAAAGAGTATCTCAACTTTTAAAATTTAAACTCTTATTAAAATTAATTATTTACATGAAATATTTAGAAAATATGTTAAGAATCTAAATTTTCTATTTAAAAAAAATGCATCTCAAAACTAGAGAAAATAAAAAATATTTTTGTACAAAATGTTGCAACTGTGCAATAATAAAGTAATACTCTTATTCCACTTTATTTCTGCTCTATGCTTTAATTCAGTGCAAATTAAGAAGTAAAAGAAACTCATCCAGCCTCTCATGTTTTGAAATTTGATCCAAGCGTGTCTAAATGAGTATAAAAAGAGAGGAAAAAAAAAGAAGCACAGGGAAAACCAAGGCACAAGCAGAAGAGCAATAGAAAGAGACCTACATATATGAAAAGCTGTCATAATGAATCATCTCAGTTGAACGCATTCATACCTGAGACTAACAGCCTAAGGCCACTATGATGTACATACCATTTTTTGATGTAAAGACCCCGCAGGGCTGAATTTGGAATTTTTATTTTTTCCTAGCAGCCTTTTCCTTTTCTATAGAGTCTATTATTAGCACAACCACTAAGAATTTAATACAGCTTATATAAATTTGATTTTCTTTGTTCTACAGCGATACTGACTATGGTGGGAGCTAAAGCGAACTGAACTGTGGCTGCTGCGTCCTGGCCAGGACTGATGCCGGATCGATGCACACATACAACATTGGGGCGGTAGCGTTTGGAGGAGGGGTCGATATACCCAGGACTCCCAACCACTTGCAGATTGTGCTGGCAGAGATTTCTACGCTGGTTGGCCAGCGCAGTAGACTATAGATGCCCCAAGCTCTTTGCTCATGCTACTACAATACTCATACATTTCCAAAAGAAAAAAGATGCAAGTATTTATGATAAAAAATATTCATGTATTACTTGTAGCTATAAAAATAACAAACAAGTAAAGAAACTAATTTTATGTAACTTAAAATTCCTTCTAATCTATTAAATAAAAAAAAAGTAAATGTAAAAACACTAAAATATTGCATTAAAAATTCATAACTATTTTGATAATAACAAATATCATTTACAAATCCTGCTTAATTAATAATTATAGGAGTTGTATTTGTAATGCTTTTTTAATGGCTATAACCATAAAAGTGAAATCAATCATCCCTACACTCGTATATTGATCTGTGCCTACACAAAGGAAATAAAAAGACTCCTGACATTTACATTAAAAACATACAATTTTAGATTACAAAAATATATTACAAATACCCATGATCAAACTAAATTTCTTAATTATTGATAACATCAATTTATCAATGAAAAATAACACTTGATCTTTTGAATTGCATTTATTTCTTGTACCTAACAACCTCTCTGTTACTTGAACAACACAGTATCAAAATAAATACTAACAATGTTTTTTTTTTTATCAATCACCTTAACTTATTGAAAAGCCACCTCTACAATTTTGTTAAAATAATTCACGTGACAACGAAGCAAGTTCGAAATTCCATAACTTTAACGAGTAAAACAATAGAAACAAAACAAAATCCGAAGGTAAATAAACAAGTATAGAAAAAAATCATAATACCCAAGTGACTATAACCTCCAAAGCGTAGTGAAGCAAGCTCACGTGGTACATAAGTCCTATAGGAGCGCGCGTGAGCGAGACAAAGACAGACGCATAAGAATGAAAACAAATTCGCGCAAAAACACAGTGGGAACTTTTTGAGAAAATTAACTAGTTCGAGACAAACGCGTGATATGTACAATCAACTTTTCCGGGGACAGGGAAAGGGGAGGGAAAAAAATGATAAATAAAAACCATGGGTGGAGGATAAAATAAACGACGTGAGGAGAAAAGGAAAGGGATGTAAGGTAGAGGAAAGAAGAGTGGCTGCCGTTGCGACTGGAACTTTGAAGTTAGCCGCAGTCGAGAAAGGACAAATCGCGGGAAGGAGAAGATCTTTAACGAGATCGGAGAAGACGAGAAGAAATCTGTGCTTGACAATAATACACAGCCCCACGAGTCCTCTGTATGAAATGAAGATTCAGATAATTATTCATTACCGACCCTAAAAACCTAAGCGTTTGCATTACATTTTATTTGTTTCTCCAGTCGACGGAGGAGATACTTTTCCAAGTAGCAAAGCTAAGGAACGTTGGCTGTAAGGGCATTTACGCATTTTAACACACGCATAACCTCATCCGTAGGATATTATAGTTGGCCGGCGCGGGGCAGGAATGTTTGTCCGTTACGCTCGAATCGTTCTTCTCTCCGACTGCCGTCTCGGATTAAGATCGCCGCAAATCCTAGCCCCGTCGTCGTTCTTTTTATCAAGCCGACACGACTGTCTGCGTGGCTGCGTGGAGGAGCAAAAGATATTCGGACCGAATGACCGGAATGCCCGTACCGATCACCTACGGGCTATGCGAAAATTGACGCATCCATAACTCCCCTTTCCACCTAGGCAGCATCCGCAATTCTCCGTATTCGGAAATCCATATACAAACGGATCGAGAGAGGAACGAGTGAAAAACAGAGAGGGAGAGAACAATTTTTCCGTATAAGACAGTTGGAAAGACATAAAAATAGCCGGGAATCCTCGTAAAATGCAAAAAAGGAATTCTCGGCATCCGAGAAGAAACCAGATTTCGGCTCGGTTTCTTTTTTTTTTTTCACAGTCAAACGCCCCTGCTACTTCTGACTCTCGTCGCGAAAAAGATTATCCGAGAGAAAGCAGCTGCGGCTATGCCTGTGACGCGCCCGAGTGTAGAAGAATTTGCGCCTCCGTATTCTTTTTTTTTTCACGCGTTTATACACTCTTGGCGGGATTCGAGGGAAAGAGCGGCTACAATTTCTTTTTCAGCCGATATGCGCGCGCGTTCGAGCCATTTTTATCGAGGGCCCTTCGATTTTTATTATTGGATTCCATAGCCCGCGCAAGCTCCGCTGGTTCTTCTCGCTTCGCATGACACATTGCTATTGCGGTTTTTCGCCATCTCGGCTTGGAGATTCCTTCCCCTTTTGTAATTTCAGCTGATCCTTCTTACGAAAAAAGAATTAGGATCTAGGTATATTTCCCTTGAAAAAAATACGCATCGGTCGATGAAAGACATAGGAGAAGACGACGAGGAGTCGGCAAAAGTCAATCTTACCGCCATCGCTCGACGGAAAGTCGAAAACTCGGGGGAACGACAATGGTGACAAGGGACAAAGAGCACAGCAACCCTTGCGGTCCAAGGCTGTCGAGCACAGTAAGGCGTACCGGCACGCCATCTCCGGCTGAGTAAACCTCCCCAAGCAACAAGCTCTCTCCTACCCCTCGAGTGCTCGATAATGCGCGCCTTGAGATAACGTCGTGGCTTGCACCGACAGTCGAAAGCGTCTCTCCTTTTACCGACCGTCTAGGATCGATCAAACAGGACGAATACGCTGGATATTATTGATTTTATTGCTTTCCCTTTATTTAACTATGCGAATTTTTTTTATTTTTTTTCTCCCTCATCAACTACGTTTACTTTTAATCGAAAGTAAAATTTTATTTCTTTTTTTTTTTTTAAACGAGTCCCAAAAAGAAACGATAAGGAAAAATAAACGTTAATCTCGCTGGCAATCGTGAAATTAAACGAACAAACACAAATCCAGCTAATGACCATAAACTCGGGAAAATAAAAAAATAAAAAAATTGAATAACCATCGCGCGCAAGTTTGGTGCGGGGAGTTGGATATTTATCGCCCACGGGGAGAGTCTCTCTCTCTCTCTCTCGGGGTCTCTGGAGCGATAAACCGTATTTCCACGTTTCTACATATATTCCGGCTGTGCGGAGAGGCGCAGAGAGAGTATAGGACGTTCCCGCGCGCGTGCATTTATCTCGCTGGGTTCGAGCACTTCGGCGCGGGATGAAAGAAAGCAAGAAGGAGCGAGCGCGCGCGCGCGGCCTCTTTCGCTTCTCCTCCTCATCCTCCTCTGCCTTCCTCCTGCTGCTGCCCAGTCAGCGGTAAGAGGGGGGGCCTTGCGCGGGGCAGAGCTGTCGAGCGGCATTCTTACATGGGGCTACTAGTTTTTCAGGGCAGCGGCCTGCCTCCTGCTTCCCTCCTCTCTTTCTCTCTCTCCTTACCGCCGTTTGCTTCTTCTTCTTTTCGCGCTGCGCCTCTTCCTCCTACGTCGTTTCTTACTCGATCTCTCCCCCTCCGCCCCTTACCCACCCTATGCCTTTCCTTGCGGTTCGTCGCGACTTCCGTCTTTCTCTCGCGCCGCTGCTCTTATCCAGACGAGCTATCTACTCCGAGATGCAAGGATAGCGGCTCCTCTCTCTTTCTCTTTCTCTCTCGTACTCTCTAAGAGTATAGGCGAAACGCAGAGGCTGTGACTAACGCTGATTGACCGATGCTCAAAGACGCCGAGAACGGCTACTCGATCTTTTTTTTTTCAAATTTAAAAGGAAAGGCTCCGTGGAAAATTGTTTGTCTTTCTTTTTTTCAAAAGTTTAACTTTAAAGGCTGTTTAGAATTTACCCAAAAGTATTGACTCCTCGAAAAGAATCATTTTATCGATTAATACCATTATAAGAAAAAAAAACAGAAGGTAGAAAAAAAATAAAAGCAAGAGTGATCGAACGTGTCTGTTGGCGATCCTGAGAAATCGTCAACGCGTACACCAGTCTGTAATTACAGAGGCACACTAGATTAGACGGCGGCAATGGTAGGTAAAAGAGAGAGAGAGAGAGGAGCAGGAAGAAGAAAGTCGTATCGAGTCGGGCTAGATAATGAATGAAGGAGATCAGGGGAGAGTGGGGAGGCAAAAAGGTCGACAAATCAAAAGCAAAGTAAGAAGATTCAGAGAGAGAGAAAGAAAGAAGCGCGGATGCACCGCGTGTTTTCGTACTATTAACTGATCGTCCAGCCAAGCTTCGAGAGAGAAAAGGAGAGCAGAGGGAATAAATGAGAAAAAGAGCAATAGAGAACCAGAGCAGGGGGGGGGAGAAGAGGGGGACGAGATAAAAGCGTAAGGAAGATGAAGAAGAAAGGAGAGGAGAGCGACTGCGGCGGCGAGTCTCTTAAAGGCCGTCCAGCCGGGCTCGTATTCTCTAAGGTGGCCAAGTTCTAAGGCTAGCGGCTGATATGACGCGGCTGGGGCACTTTTTAGGCGTTTTGTCTCGCCATGTCAGACGCCAGCGCTAGTTAGTTGTCGCTCTTGGCCACTTTAGGGAATAACCACCACCCTCCTCGGTATTCTCCTGCGGATCAGCAAAAAGTGTCGGGGGAGCTTTATAACGTGGCAGCAGTGTCCGGCTCCAAAACACCAACTTTGCAAAAGCATCAGCCCCCGCTACATTAGTTTTTGCTTTTTCTCTTTCCTTTCTGCTTTTCCATGCTCGAAACTCCTCGATTTTCCCCCATGCCTTACTTTCCCGAGAATAGTAACGTTCGTGCGAGAGCTGACCTTGGCCGCCCAGACGTCGCCGGTATATTTTAGAGAACAGACGCGTGCTAGGATGATGCCCTTTCGGACGTCGTCGGCGCTCCTCCTTTTCGCCAAAGACCCCCCCTCGCTGTGACTCCCTCTCATCAGGGTGCAAATGCGATCCGACCCGATACAGGAACAACTGGGGGAGAGGGGTTTGCCGACAAAAGAACGATTCCTTTTCTGGCTTTACCAAAATGTTTTCTCTTTTGCTTAGCCCGGCGTACCGCAATAGAAGAGAAACTGGGTGACTTTGTTTTCTAATTACACGAATTTAACAATATCTACTTGTACATGCTTATAAAATTGGTAATTTTTAGCAAAGATGTGACCTATGCGCCTATTCTTTTAATTTTGTTAATAATATTAGAAATTTTATCGTAGCTAATTTCCGTATTGTTGCTGATTCAGAGTTGGGAGAAAAAAAAGAGTACGCAGGAATAGGACAGGATAGAGAAATAAAGAGAGAGAGAAAGAGAAGTAGTGGGATGGGAGGGGGAGAGTCGGGGGGATGAGAGAAGCGCGCGCGGCTAGTGCTATTCTTTCTCTTTCTCCGCAGGTACGCTCTCGAAAAAGAAATCCGTTGCGCTGGCTCTTCCCTCCTTCCTTCTGCCCCTCTCTCTCTCTTTCTCTCTGTACTTCTCCAAAAAGGTATGCACGACCGACCAACAGGTAAGGCTGTGTGTGCGCGAGCGAGCGAGTGCACGCAAGTGCGAGAAAGAGAGGAGAAGAAATAAGTCGGTAGAGAACACAGGGAAGCGAGCTAAACCAAGGAAGAGGAGTAGGATGAGGAGGAGGACGAGGGGGGCAAGGGGAGAGAGCAAAGAAGAGGGAGCGAGAGAGGGTAGAGAGAGAGAGAGAGAGGCTCGAGAGAGTGACGGAGACGGACAAACAGGATTGGAGAGGGAAAGGAAGTTAGAGAAAAAACATAGAGGGACCGAGGAGAGAGAGATGGAGAACGAACGAAGGAAAGAGAGAAAAAAGAGACTACGCTGCGGGAGCAAGAGAGAGAGAGATAGAAGAGAGGAGAGCGAGACGGAGAGCTGGATAGGCATGAGCGGCTGGCGGCGGCGCCGCTTGATGTGCGCCGGGTCCGTAATTACAGGTTTTCGGAACGCCTTGCTCGAGCCCGAGAGCGAGAGAGAGAGAGAGAGAGAGAGAGAGAGAGAGAGAGAGAGAAAAAGAGACGCGACGAGAAAGACGGACGGAGCCGCGGAACACGGCCTTCCCTCTCTTGTTGCTGCCGCCGCCGCCGCTGCTGCTGCTGCTGTCGGCGCGCCGTTGTATATAAGCACGTATGCAACGGGTGTCCGGAAAGTAAAGTCTTATACGGCTGGTGTATATTATGCACTTTTTTTAAGAAAAAATTGTGGAAAATATTATGTGCACCAGTGACGTTGCTCGGAAAATGGACGTCGACGAGACTGGGTCAGGGCCCGAATGATTTGTTGGCTGCGCGCAGGTATTTGGGGAAAATGGACAATGAAAACACCTGTATATTGTTTGGCCCCAGGGGCATTTAAAATTGCGATTGGGTTGTTTTGACAAGACTGTGGTCTGCCGAGGGTAACAGCTTAAAACCGCTTTTTGCAACATTTTCTTTTCTTTTCTAAATCATTATTTTTGAAAAACTTGAATGACTGTAAATTTAAAAATTTTATGGAGCAACCTAAAAATTGTCCAAATTTATTATTCGAAATTCAAAAATCAAGGATTTTCTCGGTCGACGCTTAAAAAGTCAAAAGAAAGAATAAAACATCAAACGCACGGAGAATCGCGCTTTACAAAGGCTTTCGTGTCAAAACACACGCGGATTCACATGCAAATTAACAGTAAAGTGTCTCGAACAGCGAAGCAACGGGCATGAAGCTCGGATAATAAAAACGTCGGCTATCCGTTGAGCAAGAGAAAGGCGCGTAAAGACAAAACACACACACACAGCCGCAGAGAAATAATCAATAATAGCTAATAATTCATCGCATAAACAATTGGGGAGGAAAAAAAGAGAAAAAACGATCGAGCGAAAAGAACGATACGAAAAGCCAAGCCCAAATCAACAGGGGGTGGTGTGCGCGGAGGGTGTTCGGCCGGAGAAAGAGAAAAGCGTTAATAGACGAAGAAGCAAAGCCAGTGGGGGTAGAGAAAGGAGGAGGGGGAGAAGCCGACTGGACTTTCGGACCACCCGATGCATGAAAAGAGCCGTCGCCGTCGTCGCTGCGCCGCCGCTCACGAATGCAGGATGTGCAGCTGGAAGAAAAGGCCCCGGGACTCCGACAGAGGCTACGGCGGCGTGTTTCTCTCTTCTTTCTCTCTACGGACGGGTTCCGCGCGCGTGATGGATGGACGAAAATACGATTGACACGCGCCCGCGCTCGCTATACCCTCGGCTTCTTCTTCCTCTCCTTCTTCGATTCCCACTGAATACGATAATTTTCAAAGGACACGACGACGGCTACTGTTAAATTATAAGAGTAAGCAGCCGGACGCGAAGCGTTTGGTGCTCGTTAAAATTTTTTCATCTATTTCGTGTCTGATAAGAATAGTGCGTAAATTAAAAGGGAAAAGAAAAATTGGAGAAGAAGCTGCAGCGGCGGCTCTCGAGTTCGATCTGTATTTTATTAGAAACTGGATCTTAATATCTGCGGGCAATTAAGTTGACCATTTTATAGGGGGATAAACGATGTAAAGCGGCTCGGTTATAACCTTCGACTTATTATTAGTTTAAATTAAAACTTTACGAGGCTATTTAATTCTCTCTGCAGGGGCCTCAAAAAAGGAAGCCGAAAAAAAGAAAAACGATGAATGATAAATAAACGAATCCGAAGGATCGGCTAATAAAGGTGAAATTTCAAAGATTTGCGGATACACCGACGTTAAGAGAGTAGACGCATTTTCCTCGGCACGTCGTATATATGCTTGTGTGCCTTCTCTCTTTAAACGCAGGCCCTTTTAATCTGTTCATTTTTATTCGAAGCCCAGCGCAAAGACGCGCCCGCTCGGCTCTCGGTGTATATATAAAAGGGCCCGACACGCGCGTGAGCACATCCGAAATAAAAATGAGAAAAGCACGCAACGTGACTGCGTTACTTAAGGGCGGGGTAGACCAGGCCTCTCTTGCTTTTAGGATGAAGAGAGAGAAAGGAAAAAACGAACATTAATGATCCGTGCCGGGCCACGTTATTTTTTTTTCTCCTTTTTACTCGGCCGCCGCCTCGGACTTTTATATTTTAGCCTTTTTTATTTTGGGAGTTTAATTAAACTGGGAAAATATATATCTGTGCTTACACGTAACCGACAGGGTCAAGATCCCTCTCTCTCCCCTCTCATGCGTTTTAATTGACCGACCGATAAAATATCTTTATTTGAGCTGTTTTCAATTTCGACTCACCGCGCTGTTTGTACTTGGGCCCACGCACGTATACGGGGGGCACTTGCTCGCGCGTAATTCAAAGTTTGCCGCAAAACCGTCTTTTTCGACTTTTATTTAAATTTTATTCTATGCGGTCCGATGTTTTCTCAAAATTCTACCAGATAATAGGAGCAGGGAGCAGTGTCGTGCAGAGAGAAGCAGCAAAGAATCGAGGGAAAGCTTTGGAAAAGCGCTGGAAAAGTATGCCCGCGCTCGGTTGGACAGATTGACGAGCAAAAGCCGCGTGCAGTCGTCTCTCTCCTCGGAGAATCGAAAGAGAACCGGCGGCGGCGGCGAGTATCAAGTCGCATGCTATAAGCCTGTAGAGCAGCGGCAGCAGCACGTATAGAGAGAGAGAGAGAGAGAGAGAGAGCCTCCGGAGGAGGGTCGTCGTCGGTTCGCCGGCTCTTTCTCTCAGAAGTGATCTCCCAGGACGCTTGCGAGAGAAAACCTGCTGTGAGCGGACTCGGCGTGGGGCTTCCATTTTCTTCTTTCCAACCGCGGCCACAATAAATTATCGTACGAGCTCGCGCGCGCCTTGCCGAACGACGCACGAGGGAGTGCACACATACACATACACGTTCTTTTAGCGCGTGTACACGCGACCTATTTCTTTCAAGTGAGCCAGCTTCTTTCTCCCTCTTCCTGCCGAGCCGAGTCTATGCTCAGCTTCTATAAAGCCCAACCGAGAAGGAGAGAGAGCTACGAGGGCAAGGTGAAGGTCGAATTTCCAGGAAGGACCACGAGAGAGCGAAATCCCGTACCTGGGGAACCAAGCCTTCTTTCTCTCTGCGAGTTTGCCAGTAGTTCTTCCTCTGTGCTTTCTTAGTCCTTCTTTTTTTCTCTCTCCCTCTCTCTGCTAACAGCTATATGGCCCTTTTTCTCCCTCTCTTCTTCTCGTCGGATCGAGATTCGGCGTAACACGAGCCCCCCCAGCTCCGACACTTTTATCAGAGGCCCTTTACCCGCTTATACGAGAGACTGGCAGGCGAGTGGGGAGAGAGACTGCCAGAAAGAATGAGCGACAGAATAAGATGGTAACTGACATTAGGAGTTGGTTTAGTGCCGTAACTCTCTCTGCCCACAGGAATCCTCGAAATTTCTACGTAACACTGGGTTTCCTGGTAACGCGCGTGAATTGTACTTTTCTCTAAATACTATTTATTACGTGCATATAATTTGAGCATACAGTCGGATGTTTAACCGAATTGTGAGGTCGTAATTTTTAATGGCATCATCTCAATAGATTTTTCATCGTTGAAACGCTTGAAAGCGCTACGGAAGTTGACTCAAAGGTTGCCTCAAATTTTTAAAAATTTTCTTAGCCTTCATAGTACAAATGAAGAGAAAAAAATTAGAAGCTGAAGGTTGGCAGAAATGGAGAAAATGAGAGAAGGGGGAGAGCCAACCCCTTGATCTTCAGCCCGCAACGATCGTAAATGGATTAAGCATGCCGTATTCAGTAATGTACACTTTTACTACTGATAAAATTCCCTTTAGCCTCGAGCGAACTTCAAAAGGAATTCCTTTAAAGTTTTTAGTCGCCGCTTCAAAAGATCCTCACATTTGCCGCTGCTCAAATAAACTTCTTCCCTTCGCTATATTCCCTCCTTTTTCGAGAGAAGACACGCCGATTGTTTCCGAAAGTGTTTTGGAGTGTTTGCCGGGTAGAAGCAACTTATCCCTTTGACAAATATGAAAGATTTTTTTTGAAATTCCGTAAAATAAAACACGAGCCGTCTAATCGAAGGTATATCGGGTGGAAAGATAAATTCTGTGTATATGCTCGTCGTGCGAGATTCTCCGAATAGCTCCAAGAAAAGCGATCGTCGTCGTCGGCGGCGGCTGGAAAAAGCGTGACTAGAGTTTCAAATGTGGCCCTCGTACTTATAGACGGGGCTCCTAGAAACGACTAACCGGAAGTGACAGCGGGTGCTAAAGAATCTATTTACGGACCCTCTTAGATCTCCGCGATTTAAATCTATTGTTCGTGTTGGCTATTAAATATATTCTTTCTGATGGCCCGGCACTTAATGTGTCTCTCAAAGCCTACAGCAAGGTAGTTTAAGCTCTTTAAAAAAAAGGGTACCAGATGAAAACATTACCTCTTTAATCCCCTCCTCAAATTTCCCTTTCATTTTTATTATTCTTGACGCAAGTACTCCTTTTTTATTTAATTGCTGCTTAATCGTGGATAAATAATCAAAGTGGTACGCGTATACACCCATAAAACTGAAAAACAAGACTGCGTTAGTTTCTTTTCTTTTCCCCAGGTTTTTTTGTTTTTTTCCCTCTCTAACATACATAGACGCACTTCCTCGGATTCTTGTCACTCTGAATACCGCGCGTCAAGATAATATCCCACAGAGTTCTTTCGGTTCTCGAATTATCCCTTCTCCTTCTCTTTTTTTTCTCTCTCTTTTCTTCTCTTCCGTCCGAGGAGAAATAAGCTCCGATAAAAAGAAGATACAAGGACAACTAAGCGTTGGTAAGTAAATAAAATAATCGACCGAGCGAGATGTGCCGTCGGCAAAAGTTCAAAGAGATTCGAAACTTTTGAAACTTTTGTTTGAAGTGTTGCCAGCTGGAAAGAGAGAGAGGCAGAGAAAGAGAAACAATTTGATTGTAGCGCTTATAAAAAATCTTTATTAAAACTTTTACGAGGGAGACGGAGAAAGATTACAAAATCGTCGTTTTGTAATGAAAAGAAATGGACGCTTATCGAGCCAAATGACAAATCAAATGTTTACGCGTGTATGAGTGCGAAGCGAGCTTTGGAATGAAAAGCGAAATTTCGATATATCTTTTAGCCAGATTCAACGGAATTTCATTAAAAAAAAAAACTAAAAAACTAAAACAACACTACATTCTTACTCGATCGTAATATCGTCAAAGGTCAGGAAATATTCTCGAGCGCCAGAGAGTACAAGACATGAATATATACGTATAGAAGATGGTGCACGTGTGGGTGTGCATGTGCTCGTGGGGCCAGTGGCCGGCGATAGATGAAAGCCTGCACGCATTGCGACCGCATGGCGCGACGCCAGAATACCCCCCCCCCCCTGGCATCTCTTTCGACTCTGCGGACTCGCGAGCGAGTGAAGACTCAAAAGAGAGAGAAAGAGAGAGTCGAGAAAAAAGCGCTTGCGCCACCCACATCGTCCTAATCCGAGAGATCTCTCGAGGAAGGCCTCGAAAATATTCGGACGTTCCGGATGCTTTTAGTTTCCCTCCCCCGCCCCCCTGGCTTGGCTCACACGAGCGCATAAAAGGTTATACGCTGGTCCAGCTAGCACGGATTTTGTATATCGCGCGGCATCTATTTCCTATTCATGAAACGTGTATAACGCTCGCGCGAGAGAGAGAAAGAGGGAGAGCAGCGCAAGCGCAGAAATGTAAGATGGCAGACGAGAGATAAGCAACCGCGAGCCTCTCCTTCGCTGGACTCTCTACCTCTTGCTCTTTATCTCTTTCTCTCCCTCTCTCGGAAGTGGACTGCTTTGCGAGTGGAGAGACCCGTTATCGTGAGACTGCGCCTCGTGCTCTATACACGCGGCTCCATGCTGCGCTTGGTATTTTAATTAGAACATGAAGGTCGCTGGAAATTTTGAATTTTCAGATTGCAGCTGTGAATGCGGTGTATAAGGCTCTACGGCTGTCGGTTCATCGCCGCTATGGAGATATTTCAGAGTCTGCTCCGTTGAATTTTTATGAATGCAACCAGAAAGTATTCTTATCTAATGCACTGGATTATGTTTTACTCGTTCATTACACGACTCGGAAAGTATTCGTAGAAAGAGTGCGGCATGCTTTTTAATAAACATAAACAAAAAGTGATGTGTTCGCCAAACATTAAACATCAACGAATACGCGAATCTACATTTGTCCAACAAGACATTTAAAATTAATCATACTCGTTGACCAAAAGCTTTTGTACGGGTCTGTACGACCTTAGACGTGTAACCTAGTCTCAGCCACGTGTAGCGCGTCTCAAGTGAGCAAAGGGGGCACAAACGAAAAAGGTATACTATACAGAGAAAAGCGAAAAAGAGAACGAGAGAGAAAAAATAAAAGGGAGCGGCATTGGTGCCAGCGGCGCCGAAAACGAGAGAAAGCAGGCGTGCTGTAGTCCTTTGTAAAGTCAAAGGGAAAAGAAATCGCAAGTCCTCGAAAGTGCCGCGTGTTTTCCTCCCTTTTGCGCTTTACCCACCGACCAACCCCCCTCCTTATATTCCTTTAACTTCTATGCATCCTGCGTTGGGCTAAGGCTTACTGCCGCCGCGGCTCATGTCTACTGTGCTCCGTTTCTTCTCTCATTTAGCCATCGGTGCAAACACGTCATTGCGAGTTGGTAAAAGGCTTTCTCCTTTTTTTTTTCTTTACCCCACCCTCTTTTTTTTCATTCGGTCAAAGCATCGCCGCCGATATTTTCTTTTACACTTGTCCTGCCGTATTATCGGTTGCTCTTTAAACCCCCGTACTCTACTTCAAAACAAAAACAAGCGAAAAAAAAGTAAACAAGTAGAATCACCTCGGGATTATTCTAAATTCGTTAGCTAATCCATTCACGTGTAGAGCCGCTCACAGGTCGCGCGCGTCTCTACCGCTTTTCTCTCGGCGGCGGCGCGTCTAAATTCATTCATACACCGCCCAGCGAATTGGTGCGCTCTATAAAGCTTCATGAATGGTCAGGCTGCGAAGGCAACAATATATACCTCTCTCGAGAGAGAAGAGAGGGCATTGCGCGGCGGCGCACCGAGAGAGAGAGGATAGTCACTCCTCGCGTACGCCCACACACACGAGTATACACCAGACCCCGCGCACACACGTTCAAGAAAGCTCTCTCTCGCGCTCGGTCGGTCGGTCGCTCTCGGAGAGAGAGAGGGAGTCGCGGCGCCGTAAAGGCGCGGCGCGCGGTGCCGACTTCAAAGCCTCGGCGCCGAGGCATGTGCGCGCGTTGCTCCCGCCGGCATATAAGCCGCTGAGAAAGAGGCTCACGCTGCGCGGTTATCGCGTCCGGCCCGAGCCAAGTAAAGTGACTTATACGCGCTCTTATGGCTCGCGCGCGCGTACACAGCACACACACAGACACCGGCCGCTGCTGCCAGGAGAGGCGAATCTTTCAAAGAAAACTTCTAAGAGGCCCCGCCGCTCTCTGGCCTCTCTCTTTCTATCCTTCGCCGAGAGACACGACGCTTTGCAAGGCCAGGGACGTGATAAACGCGCTTGGTACCTTGCTCCTCTCTCTCTCTCTCTCTCTCTCTCTTCCTTCTATATACATATCCAATGTTGTTCCTCCGCCCCCCATCCTCCCTTATCGCCGATTACATTTTTTCTTTATCGGAGTTTTGTTTTTCCAAGCTGCATGATTAGCCACAATCAGTCAACCCGAACTTATCTCGCCAGATGTGGGGGGGGGGGATGAGGGAGAGATATGTTGTGGTTGGAAAAGGAGATGCAAATTCCTTGGAGCGAGCCAGTTTTTGGTAGTAATTTGAATAAACCACAGGGGGAATGGTTAAGGTATTTCTTTAGGAATTAAAGATTGAGAATCAAGCTGGGCAGACGCTGGGTCTGTGTGTTTAGAACAAAAGGTGGGAGAATATCTAGATGTGTATAGGTAAGGAGAAAGTGGCCGTCGAACAAACGCACTGCACGAGGAGAGGCACAGCCTACGGTATTATATGTGTGTGTAAAGCCGCACTATAGTGCGCGAGGCAAGGTATATACAGAGGAATAGAAGGCGCAGCATATAAATTGTCTTGCGTTAGCCCCGTAGCACAAGCTAACAACCATAATCCGAAAGTTGTGTAGCGCGTGCGAGAGCCGCTCCGGCTCTCTCGAGACCCTTCGACCTATTAATTTAGTCGGTTAATGCTTTCCTTTGAAGCTCGCCGACTCATGTAGCTTTGCTGTGACTCTACACTCGTTCATCGCGTTTACCGGAAAGAGGGATTACTTTTATCGCGACGCGCGTGTGATTTGGAGCTGCGCGCTGGCAAAAGAAAATTGCCGCTTGGCCGAATAAAACGGAGATGGTATTGTATGACAGATGTCCCTATGGGCCTTTTCAGATGCCACACTATTAAATTTTAGCCTCTGACGCGAGAAAATAGTTTGGTCCCCACCGGCTCTTTGATCATCATTCATAAAAGATTACTCTAGTCATTAGTGTTGGATGGTTTTTCACAGGAAACACGAATTTTAGCGCTTGCCAAAGTTATTTTCGGATTCCTAAAAATTAGTTTAATGATACACGTGTAGAGTGTTTTTCACGCGTCAGAACGCTTATAGCTTGTTGAATCAATTAATTTAAAGGTAGAAATAAAATTTTGACGAATTTTCCTCGGACAGCCGCTTAAAATACACCAAGAAGAGTATAGACACATAAAAAAGAAGAGAATGTTGTTTATTAGTACCTCTTTTTCTTCCTTAGACTCATGAGTGCCGAGTGGTTGCATATTCGAGATATAAAACCATTAGTGGAGCACTAACGCAGGCCTTTCAGCCTGAGTGAGTCGGATCAAAGCCATCCCGCCGCTCCGCACTCATGGGAAACATGTTTGGCAGGGGGCACCTAACCTCACTTTTTTTATCTTCACTTGTTTTCTTACTCGAACAACTTATAAAAATTGCGGGCGAGTGCCAAACACAGAGTAGCAGCAGCAGCCCGCGCGCTATTATTCACAAAAACAATATCACTCAAGATTCGATCTTCTTTCCTTGGCACTTTTTTTTATTTCAATAATAAAAAAAAACCACTTCACTAACTGTATGAATAACGAGCGTTAATTAAGCTTCACATAACCAGAGCAAATCCTTAATTTCGTCGATGAAACAATTGGCGTTGGAACTTTTACCGAGGCTGAGTCGTCGATGCGCTTAGAAGGTGTATACACAGACACCGCTTGTGCCACAAGTCACTGCGACGATTTTTCCCCGACTGAGGATAGAGAGAAGGGAGAGATCCCTAAAACGCTCTCTCCGTGTGCGAGCAAAACTGCCCGTGGCGCTCGTATCGTTTTCTCTCTTTCTCTCTCGCTCTCACAGCCGATGGGTTTTCCCGAAAAGCCGAGGGTTAGCACTGAGTGCCCCGCGGCTAGGGAATAGGTAAAAGTAGAGGGGAAGACTGGCGGCGGATTTCAAAGGCAACGCGCGGGGCTTGTGCCTCGGCTCTACTCTCCGTGCTATTTACAATTCCTCGAAGAGGTGCGAAGCGAAAAGCCTAGAGGAGGGAGAGAGAGGGAAGGCAGAGAGGAGTGGGGGGGGACGTAGTGCCGGAAAAGAATGGCCGTGTAGCCGGTGCGTGGTGGAGCGGCTCTAACTGCCCTATGCTGTGATCGCGCCGCGACTGAGTCCACAGACACAGCCAGTGACCATAAGCGCTCTCCGGAGAACCAGCTGTCGTTTCCCTTTCTCCCTCCTCCCACCCGGCCGACCCCGCTCTCTCTCTCTCTCTCTCTCTGCTCACCACTCCTCTCTCTCTCCCGCGCGCGCTCGTCCTTATATACACCTCTCTCTTTCTCGCTCTCCTCGTGCTATGGCTATGGAGTTTGAACGCGCGGCGGCTGTTGCTGCTCTTCGACTCTGTGTCTCTTGCCCATACAACTCTGCTGCTGCTCTTGCGTTTGTGTATACATTTATATATTTATATATTCATATGTATGTATATGCACATGCACACGCATACACGTACCTAAAAAAGAGCGGAGGCTCTCTCTCTCTCTCTCTCTCTCTCTCTCTCTCGCTCTTATTATCTTCTTCCCTTCAGGCCAATCTCCCTCTTTTTTTTCTCTCTTTCTCTGCACTCTTGTTCGCTGACCGTCTGTTTTTCCTCCCCGTCATTCAGAGAGAGAGCGCAGCATAGCAAGAGCCGCCTTGTCCTTTCTCGCTCCCTCTCTTTCTTTCTCTCTTCGGCGTCGCCGTCTTGGTCGGGTCCTTAGATGCCGAATTTCAAGCGGCGAGAGAAGAAAAAGAAGCCGAAGTATTGTTGCCGCCGCCGCCGCGCGGGGATTCTTGGGGAGTATAGAGCCGAGAGGCAGGGGGGGGAATATATACCCGGTCGAAAGATCTTTTTCTCGCTCTTTTGCTCGAATACACGCTGCCACTGCCGCGCAGCCTCCGACGATCTCTCTCAGGTATACAGAAAGAGAGAGAGAGATTATTCCTCATCGTGAGTTCTACGATCTTCGAAAGCTCCTCCTTCTACTCCGCAAGGTTTAAAGCTAATAGATTTCTCGGACTTTTAAAAATGTTCCCCGCCGATGGCATCCCTGGAATTTCGACGAATCAAATTTCGCAATTAATTCTGAATTTCTTATCTCCTGAGGGACTTATGCTTGAGACAGATTTTCAGAATAATTGTAAATGAAAAAAAAAAGAATAATCATGCAACTTGGCTAAATATCCTAGTATTCTCCAATAGATCGCTCGCGTTGAGAATTTAAATAACACGGATCTACGTTGTCGGTCGCTTTGAAAGTTTTTCCTCGAGATCGCCAGCCATTACTCCGATAAATAGAAAATGTAATGGCGACTTAACAAGCCTTGGCAACGATATCCTAGCATCTATCCTAATAACGCGCGTTTATGCATTAATCTAGAGCTGCGAACTGGAATTAGCGCGCTTCTTTTTATTCGTCGATATACTCTTCGTCCAACATTAATTTCATCCGCTATTAGCTTTTCTCTCGTACAGGCCCAACTTCCTTCTCCTCCCATAATTTGCTTCTACTTATTCGCAATAAATACATAATCCGTCTATCGTGCTGGGCATGTCGTGCTTCTTTATACATATTCAACCCAGGGCACGTAGGCTTATTTGAAACGCTATCCACACTCACACGTGCTCGATCCGTAGAAAGACGTCTCGTAATAATGTCCCGACGTGGTTGCGTAATTGTAATCGTCGTCGTCGTCGGCAGAGGGAAGAAGAAAAAAAAGAGGCGAAGCCCCAATTAACGAAATTAAAAAAAAAGGAAATGAAGCAGCAGTAGGAAAGAGAGTATAGGGCAGACACGAATTCCGAGAATATTATGCGTACATGCGCGCCGTGTGTCGGGGGGCGATGATGAACAGCGTGAAAAAGGCCGCCGACGCCGGCTCAGAGAGAGAGAGAGAGAGAGAGAGAGAGAGAGAGAGAGAGAGAGAGACGCGGAAAAGCCGCGCGTCCGCAAGCGCGCTCTTATGATCAATGAGTCGGCGGGAGGGTACGACCTCTCCCCTCCTCCCACAGCCACCCAGACGGAGGGACAATTAACCTCGCGAATTACGCGATGTACAGCTGTGGCCGGGCTTACGCTAATTGTTACGCGAGAGCGTGCTTGTATAGTCATTCATGAGAAACGTTGACCATGGGAAAAACGTAAGGGACCGTAGAACTGGCGAATTATGATTTTTATTAGTCGACGGTTAACGGATTGCACGAATTGTTGTTTCTGAACGATTTTTTTGGACTATTGTCAGACGGAGAAGACTTCGCGCAAAAAGCACGCGACAGTTGCACAGCGCGCGCACACCACTTCCCTCTCTATATCGGTCGAAGAGAAAAAGAGGACGAGAAGAGCATTTAAAAGAGATGCGATTTTAATTCAGGCACGCCTGCGGCGGGGGGAAAAATATTGGCTTGTGCCGAGTACAGAGAGAGAGAGAAGACCGACGAAGCTGCTGCTGCTTCTTCTTCTGGCGGCGCCGAAAAAACGTGAGCCGGAAAAAAGAAGTGGGCTCTACACGGCTGGAGTGTATAGGGAAAGAAGGAGGTGCAGAGGAGAGGCTCCTCTGCCGGAGACATTCAATCTGGCCAAAGGCTCCGACCTTTCCTTTTTTTCTCTTCCTTCCCCTCGCCCCCCCCCCTTCTTTCTTGAGTCGGCGACGACGACGCCCACGTATACACACACAGGCCCTCTCTCTCACACGCATCCGCACCTGGCGCTGCCGGAGTATATGTACGCGGCCCACGTCTTCTCAAGCGCTTGGGCTATAGTTTGCGTAGAGCAGGGACGAGGGGAGGGGAACGCCGGGAGAAGGAGAGACCAAAGGAACTCATGCCGCTCCAGGTGGATTAATTACGACTATGTCAAGTGCCCTGCTATGCGCATCGACTGTCCGGACGACTACTACTGCTACTACTGCTTCCTCTTTTCATCTCTCTGTGGATATATCTGCCTGTCTTGCCTGTTCTATTCCAGCCCCTCACCTCCACCTACCCCTCTGTCTCTCTTATTCCTTTTTTCTCTTCTTCCCCATAGCTACGGGTTGGCGCGGGGACCATCGCAGAGAGGTCCTTTGCCTTTTTCTCTCCTCTTACGACAATCCTATATGCGCGGAGCCCAGAGAGTTAGGCGCTTATGAGCGTTTAGTTCGACGATCGCGTGTAGATTTAAGTTTTCTATTCACTATAACTCACCGTTTTCAGAGGGCGAGGTTCGCTTATAGGTGTACCAAGTCACAAGAGTTATGTACTCACCTGTAAATAGAAAAACAACAAGTATGTAAAAAAATGATTTATTACAGATTCAAGGCGCATAGTACAATGAAATTTTAAAATGTCAATCCTACCATAGGACTTATTTTTATATTTGCAAGCGCTCATAAAGCGGAATAGAGTCTGACCTACTTGTCAAACCGTACAGAGACTGATAAGATCTGCGATTACAACCGAATATAACTCTATCGCTGTCCATGGCAAATCGAAGCTAATCAAGCTTTAGTCAGGCAAGCATCAAAGGGCGCTCTAGCAGCCCCACCCCCCAAACACAAGGTAAAACCCGCCCATAAAGCCACGTCCTTAATCGCCGTAGCAAAAACTAAAAGCGTAATAACGCCGGCGGCGCTCTCTTTCTCCCAGTTTAAAACACCATGCTCATTTGCTCGAGCCGAGGCTATACACGTCACATTCGAGTTCAGCGATGAAGAAAAAGGAGCCCCGCCGACAGAAACTCAGTATGCACGAGAGCAAATGGAGAGGGACAAAAGGGGCAGATAGTGGAGAGAAAAAAAAGAGAGAAAGACCGATATCTAACGTTAAGCGACCACCGCCGCCTCCCGCAACCGAGCGAACGTTGTAACGTTTGTGCGAGAGAGAAGGGGAGAATGTGGGGGGAGAGTGGGGGAGAAAAAGATAATCCGCAACGATTTCACTAGCGCAAGCTGGCCAGGGCCAGCGGATAATCCGTTAATAATTAGCTCAAACGAATTCCGGATGTCGTGCTCTCGTCGTCGACGTCGTCGTCATCGCCGCCTCCGTTGCTCTTCAAGGCTCGCTCGCGCCGCACGGCAAACATCAAAGAGCAGGCCGCCGCCGCCGTTGCGCGCCTCCCCTTCTCTCCGACGCTCAGCGCGCGGTCCGTTCGCTCTCGGCTATTGTCCGAGCGGAAAAAGTTGCTTGGCTCAGAGAGAGGGGGCTTGGGGGGCAGAGAAGCGGGGCGTCAATTCCCTGGCGCTCCGCAAGGCACAGGGAGACAGAGAGAGCCTTATATTGAGTTGTTCGAGCCGTTAGCATCGCGCTTATGCTCTATACCGTATGGAGAAAGATCGGCGACTTTCTCTCTTTCACCTCTGCCCCCATGGGCTGTCCAGCAGAAACAATAAATGCTGCTGTTGGGGCGACTACTGAGCGGCAGGGCCATAACAGCCGAGGCGTCGTGGGTATAGGTACAGAGCCGCTGCTGAGCGATGAGTAATTGAAAGCCGACGGAAAAAGGGAAAAAAGAAACTATATGTACGCGCACAAAAGTGTAGACCAGCCCATGAAAAAAAAAAGAAAAAAAATGCGATGACTCGACCGAGGGACACGGCTAACGCGATTACACGTGCGCAGGGGGAGCAGGGAAATTCGGAGCTGCAGGCCGAACGCGCACAAAATTCGCCCGGTTTCTACACTAACTCTATTTTTTTATGGGAGAGAGAGGAACCAAACGCTGGCGTGGCGAAACAAAAACTGTATAGATATATAGATAGAAGCGTATACATAAGCGGTGAGCAGCGAGAGAGCTGCTGCTGCAGCAGAGAGAGAGCATGCAGCTCTCTCGCGATTCTGTGCAGCAGCCTGGCGTCTTTAGAGCGAGCGAGAGAAAATACGCGCCGCAGCGCAGCGCGGCTCCGACTGCGGGAAAGAGGAAAGGGGGGAAAGGAGAGCCGAGCAGGAGAGAGAGAGAGAGAGAGAGAGAGAGAGAGAGAGAGAGAGAGAGAGAGAGAGAGAGGGTACACTTTGTGTGTGTGTGTGTGGGTCTGCACATATACGGTGCTTATATACTCCCTCTCTTTCTTTCTCCTGTACGTGTGTATATATGTCTATGGATGTGTTTGTACGCGCCGCGCGGCAAATTTCCCCTTCCCGCCTTCTGCTTGCTCTCATGCCCGCAGGCTCTCTCTCTCTCTCTCTCTTGGTCCCTCTCTCTCTTACCAACACAGCGCGCGATTTAATGCTCGCTCGCCCCGTATAATAAACACCGCGTCGGCGGCTGCGTCGGGGCCGCGCTAAGTCGCCTATAATTTCCCCCCGTGTAAAATTATATGTTAATGTGAGCAAGAGAGAGAGAGAGAGAGAGAGGTAGAAAGAGGTAGAGAGGACCTCGGACTAATGGCGTCGTTCGTTAACGGGACCCGGTGAGACGGCGCGACTGAGGGAGCGAGAAAGCCAGTGAGAGAGAGAGAGAGAGGGCTTGGGTGAGATTTACCGCGACGAGGACGTCGAGATATCGGACGGGACGGTTTGCTTAGAGACAGAGATAGTGGAGCCGCTTGTGGCTTTTCTTTATTTTTACTGCTGTTTTTTTTCCTTTTTTGCTTTTTTTTATTGCTCCACGTTTATTTGTTTGCCAGTGGGGTAGCTGCATTTTTTTTGGGACGCTCCGATAAAACACAGTCCCTGTGTTTGACTGACATTTCGCGTTTCCAAGGCTGCTTCATATAGGTTGCTTAAACATGATATTATTGATAAAAATTATTTTTTATAATTTTAAACATGACAGTAGTTTATGAATTGATAAATACTGCCTATGGTCAAAATTAAAAAAAATTGTCTTATCAATTTGTCTGTTACTACTTGTTAAATAACTGATGTTATACATAAAATCAATTGTTCGCCTCTTTCTCTATTAGTATTTGATCGTTTTGCTATTTTTTATTATACAAGTACTATACCTTTCGTCATTTACTCTTTTGCATAAAGCAAAGATAAATGTCAACCGGCTTATCCATCTAATTAAAAACTCTAATCACCATTTATTTATCATAAATTCCCTCTGTAGTTTATCCGCTCATAAATTTTTTTCTATTAAATATTTCACGCGATCATAATAATCGATATTCCAAATTTTGGAAAAAATAAAAAAGAACACGTTGAAAACAACATATATAATACATCTCCGAGTTTTTGCTCAGCTAATACGGATTATTCAAATCTCACACCAAAAAAAAATCTCACCTCATTTTCATTGACATTGCAAAATTATCATTCCAAATAAAAAAAAAATGAAAAAAATACGTATACAGAAACGTGATAGCCTAAGCAACCAAGCGATAATTTCACCGAAATCTCTTCTAATCGCCCCGACAAAGTAGGTCTCGCTCTGCGCACAAGCTCTATCAAATATCCGTGGGTAAAAAGAAAAAATCTCCGATAAGCGCATTCTTCAAGGCTTTATTATAAAAATCATAATAATCGGTGTCTCACTCGCAATAAAAGGCCGAGAGAGAGTGAGAGAGAAATTTTTATGACTCGCCGTTCGAGCGACTTAATACTTCCAACCGCGCCGTAAATCAATCAACCTCGCCGCTCCGGCTTTACATTCTGATAACAGATCTTACGCAACGAAAAGAGAGAGAGAAAGAGACGGAAAAACTAGATTCGAGCGTGTAAGCGCGATGAGCCTGCTTGTGCGGGCCCGAGTTGCTATAAAGTTTATCATTAAAATTAATTGCCACGATCGGCCGGAAGTCCTTTCCGGAATCGCAATTCCACCTTTATTTTTCGAAGAAAGCCACCTCCTGACATACGATGCGCAACCCAGCCAAATAGACAAAACAGGATATGTCCCGTGTGTTATTTATAATGAAAAAGATACAACCGTTAAGCGGATTAATTCGTTAAATGCTAATCAAGAAAAATTTGCTGATCGTGTGTTCGATGTGAAATTGAGTTAAAAAGGGATGGTAATGGAAAAGCGAAGGAGGGTGGAACGCAAGCGGATGTAAATATTGAACAGACTTGGCCGTGAACTCGCGGAGTTAGCGGAAGAGCATCTTTTAGCACTGACGATGCAGATAAGATTATGAAAAAAAATAAGGGGGGGAGGAAGACTATCGGGAGAGAGAAAAATATGCGGCAGTGTGCTTTGGATATACGATACGCCGAGGAAAAGCAACGGAAACGTGAGTAAGCCGATGTCAACTCGCGTTGCAACTCCGTTTGCTGTTAGCCGCGCGATGGAATGAACGGTAAGATCGTGTTATTGTTTGCTCACTTTTGAGCCTTAGATAGGGTAACGATAAAAGATCGATATAATAAGCGGCAGAGGGACCGCCAAGAAAATTTGCTTAGGTAGATGGGCGCGTGTCGGGAAAAGCGGGAAAAGGACGGGGAAGAAGAAGAAGCAAATGGAGAGAGAGAGAAGTAGGTGGGCTGCGGGGAGAGAGCCGTGAGGGGCAAGCGAGCGTGAGTGTGCGGCGGGAGGAGGGAAGAGCGGCGAAAGAGAGCGTATATAGGGGGCGGTGGTGATGCTGGCCAAAGGTGGAGGAAGAGGAGGAGGAGGAGGCGAGGAGAGGCTGCCGAGGACATCGAGTAAATTTCAAAGGACTCTTTGATGGTTTCCGCCGCAGCCATGTGCTATTGCGAGATCTTGATAAGCCCGGCATTATATGTCGGTAGTATACTATCCCCGGTCCCGAACGAGAGAGAGAAAGAGAGGCCAAGCGCTCTCTCTCTCTCTCGCGCGCGGTGTGTATCATATATATTCCGTGACCAAACCAGTTTTCGAGCGGGAGAAAGACGCGCGCGCTCGCGCCGTAATTAAATGCATCAGCCAGTGCGCGCTGCTGCGGGGCCGCAGGGTTGGGACGAAAATTATTACAGACTTATGCCGTTACGTTAGCTGCGGTTGCGCGCGCAGCTAACGTAGGAATAGCAGACGTCTGTAACTAGG
>JAPYYQ010001632.1:0-30459 GCA_030522585.1 Anagyrus pseudococci
TTTTTTTTTTTTTTTTTTTTTTTTTAGGAGCGTTGCATGAAAATCTGTCGGTTTTGAAACGTTTACCCCCCCGCCATAAAGAACTTCGTTCTAAAAACTCGATCCCGGCGGAGGGGGTTGAAGAAAAAAGTGCCTTTCCAAAAATTCAAAACTAGCTGGAAACGTACTAATTGATAAATATCATCCAAAAAAATAAGCTAAATATTCTGTCCAACTTTAAAACTTCAAAGAGCCCGCTTTTCTACAGCTTTGAATTAAGTGAAAAGTATCCTTCCAATACTCAAACAACAACGAGCCGGCACTGCACGGATAACAAACGGTCAAAGCAACCAATGAAGTAAAAGGTTATAAAGTTCTCGCTTTGAGCGAAGTTTAGAATCTGCTTTTCACTCGTGATTCCATTGTCGACCGCGAAGTGTCGGTTTACGCCCCGAATGCCGGATCACGAATCACGACGTCCTGCCGTCCGGCAAACCTAAAAAAAAACAAGTACGACACGAAGAGCATGAATCAGACCGAGACAGATAGCGAGAGAAAGAGGGAGAAGAGAAGGGGCTGAGGGGGTTAGGCGAGGCCAACTTGAATTTCGCGCCCGACGTCGTTTCATTTCATGTGTGACTGCACACATTTTTAATTATCCGGACCCTCGGCCTAGAGTCCCCCTCCCCCTCTCTCGCTTTCGGTACGTGCCAGCGTTCTCTGGGCGGTAGAGAAACCGAGGCTATACAGTCATCGCCGACGGCGCCGACGCTGACGGACGAGGTTAAAGAGGATTAACCTCGCGGCCGCGCGCTCGTCCAGCCTCCTCCCACTTTCCGCCACCCCTCTTCCTCCTCTGAACGTAAAATATTCAAGGAAATTTTCGCATCTCCCCCGCTACAGAAATTAAGCGTCCCGGCTACGCTCGCGGCCCCGGGCTATATGCTCGCGTTTTATTTGCACGTGAAAACGTTTGGCCGCTTCATCCCACACTGCCTTTCCCCCCACGTACGTGTCGTCCGTGACTCATTTACGTGATTTCCTTCTATCTGTTCCACTGCCTTCGTCTCCACCCCCCCCCCCGCTCCTGCGCCATATAATTTTCCTTTCCGCTCATTTTGCTTGATTATGAGGTGCAGGCCGAGCTCGATACTCGAGCTTTTTGCGTTGCCGGTCCGTTTGCACATCAATCCGTTAAAGCGGATTTCGTTGCGCGTCTGAGCGGATGGGTGGGGAGGGGGCGAGGGAGAAAAAAATTTCCCCCTGAACAGCCGCTCGCTCTCCGTTTGTCTCAAGTGAAAAGCAAATTCGCCGAGAATACGTGACGTTTTAATTTCAAGGAAAAGCTTTATTGATATTTACTTTTTAGCGCTGCGTCAACGAGGTATCTCTATTTGACTGCATTATAAACGAAATGCGTTTTTTCATTTGAAAGAGAACATTGAATTTTGATGAATTTAATAACTTTGAATCAAGAAATATTAAAGAACTTTGCTCGTGTAAAATAAAAGAAAGACGTATAGATACTAAAAGAAAAATGTATCAAGCTTTCGTTAGGTATAATGTTAATGGTATAACGAAAAACAAATAAAAGTCAAATGAAGAAATTATGTAATCGCCGATGAATCCTTGTGGGAAATTCGATTTGAAGTCGATCGATAATAAATTGATAAACGTACATTGTCGCCTGTTTTATCATCATCGAGCGAATCGTCGATATCCTTGGCACGCAATTGCACTTAATATTACATCGAGGGATCGAAAGGCTTGGAAAAGCAATTGATAATCTCTAAGCGAGGCGATCCCGTTGCTCAGAGACATCGATTGGATTATGAAATCGAGTTAATGAGCTCCGCAGCCCCGGCGAGGATCGTCAATGAAGCGTATTGGCAACGAGAACATTGCGCGCGCGCAGCAAATAACGAGCTCTCGTTGACGAGCGTCGGCAGCAATTGGTACGAAGCAAATAAACTGGTGCGCTAGCCAAGCCTGCCGGTGCATCTCCCCTCCCCTCCCCTCTCTCTCCCCCTCTGACCGCGTCCTTTAATTTATACAGGCCACAGCGTGTGCGTGCGTGTATACGCGTGCGCGTGGTGTACGGCTTTAGAAATAGTTGCGCGAAACCTAGCAAATGACGCGCTTCGCTGCGTAGATTTGTACACAGAGCAAAATCTCGTTTCGGTTCGGAGAGACTACCACTTCTCGGCCCTCTCAATTTCACTCACTCCCCCCTCTCTCTCTCTCCCTCGCTTCCTCCCCAACAGCCACTGCCTGATTTTTTTGCGGCAATTGCCCTACCTAACGAATCGTTAGCAGTTGAAAGTGCTTGAAAAAGTAAGGCACTTTTTCCCGGCGACGAACAGAAGCGTTTGTGTTGGTTACGCCGCAAATTTTTAATACAAACGTACTTAAATTATGAATATTTTGAATTTCAACTAATGTAGTGACTCTGTTTTTTTTTCATAATATGCAAATTGCAAATGTAGAAACGTATTTAGAAAAATTTCTTTACCCAGTCGTAATGCGAAAAGAAAAACGTTGGGCTAAACACATTTGTTCTCGTTTAAAAATATTTCTTACATGTTAATACGCGCGATTAATACGCTTGTTCGAAATTAACGACCAGCTTATCATCAGCTTTAAAAGTTCCGTCACATTTTCTTTGGGTCACGTATGAGAACGCGAAATAAGCTTCAAGAAACGTGTTGGAGGAGCAAAAGGTACGAAGGAGCAGTAGGAGGAGAAGTGGAAGGAGGTAAAGGTACGAGAGAACGACCGCAACTATTCTGCAACGAAACTGCAAAGCATAGAAAGTCGGAACATGTTGCAAAAAACAAGTTGAGAGAGAAAAATGAAAAGAAAAAAAGACAAGGTGAGGAAGAATGTTAAAAACTTGAAAAAAAAAGGAAAAATACAGTTCTTCGTGAGCTTGAAAACTAGTGAGTGTCAAGTTCTGTGTGTGTATTTGATCTTTCCTTCTCCGATAAGAGTTTCTTCGTCCTTTTCGTTCTCCACTTTTTTTCTACGTGTATAGACACTAAAATAATTTCTGTTTCTGATAAAGAAGCGTTAAACCATCACTTTTTCGTGATTTACGTTTCGTTATTAAATTTATTACACAATAAGCGTAAGAGCTTTTAGTTTATTATTAACTGCGTTTTAAGCCAATGCGTTTGCTTTTAATTTAACTTCGCAATCTTTTAAGAGTCAATTAATTTGATGATATATGAAATATCAATTCAATACGTGAAAAAGTCATGATACTCTGTCGAAAAGTTTTTCAATTAATTGGACAAATATTGTACATTAAAAAATAAAACCACTAATGCGTACATACAAATGAAAATTCCTGAAACTCCAGTAAAAACTGAAGATATTAAAAATATTGAAGTAAAATCAATGTTTACAACAAAAGTTGTATAATTATCCGAAATTAAAATGAACGTTATCTCAGTTACATAAAGTATTCAGTAGAGGTCATCATTCAAAGTAATGCATCAGTTACCATTCAATATTCCAGGTAAACGCAGACAAGCGTTCAAAACTTCTTCGATAGCCTGACCAGCTTTTCGTGTCTTTTGTAGGGGAAATTTTAGCAGCCCCATATCAGTATTCCAATATATTTTGGGCCTACTCTGCTCAGGTGGATCAGCGATAACTCAATGTTCAGGCTCGAGCTATTGTCGTGGAGATTAAAGCATTCGAAGATAATAATGTTGTCGGGAGTCACGATGACCGGAGAGCTAATGAGGACGTGCATTTGTCCGCGCGAGATAAAAGCTTAACCGCGCAAGCCTCCCCCAAAAGTTAATTATAATTTGCTTTCATGAAATCGAAAGCTGCGTAATGGAAAATTAACGTAACATATAATGGAATATAGCGGAACGCTGTTATAGGTGTAAAAAAATGAACAAAAGGCCGTAGTATAAGCTTTACCGGACTTTTGTCAAGATGAAAAGTTTAATTAGGTGACGTGAGAGCAAAAAAGTCATGCAGTAGCGTCAATCCAAATGATTAACATCTGAATAAAAGAAATGAAATAATTAATCTTATTATAAAAATGTTGTAAAGACCAATGACAATTATCCAACACGGAATAATGCAAGTCTTACAAGACAAAACAAGCCGTGTCCTCGTATAAAATATTTAAAATTTTTGGAAGCATCATATTATTCGCCAACAGTATGTGCACCTGAAATTCTAGAAATAAGTAAAACTAGATTAAATAAAAAATTTGGTAAGAAATTTAAATTTTTAAAAAGCTAATTAAAAAAGAAAATTAGATCGAAATAAATTTTACATCAACTTTCATCACATCTAAAAAGATAATATAATTTTTTTTCAAAAGCTTACTTTGCCTGTATAAAAATTGAAGAATATATCAAAACGGAATATGCAGAGAAAAAAGAATGCTCATTTTTAGTTCCTTCAAAATACGTTCATTAAAAGCTTTGCGCAAGTTTTAAAAAGTTCATTGCTTTTATCTTGTTATAGCATTATCAACTGAAAGTTATAATAGCTAGGACTTTACAACGATAACGTTTTTATTTAATTTCCAGTGAATGTGGTACACGAATACTTTTCGTCTGTCAACGAGCTTTTTTTCAACAATAAGTCAAACGTTCTTTGGATCAACTATTATTTCCTTTTAAACCTTAAGCCCAACAAAGCACGACACTGTTAATTAACAAATTTTACCACATCGACATTGCACTGGTACACTCGAGAAACGATTCGGAACGAACAATCCGTGAAACTCATTGAAGATAAATAATTCGAGATCCGACAATGCAGAGGGAAGCTCAAGTGCTCGCAAACGTCCAAATTCGATTAAATACTGCAGTGCACGTGTCGAAAGTTCTGGCGCTGCTACGGGCCAACACACTCGGCACTAACCCTGTATTACGCGGCCACTCACGGAGTTAACGCCAATACCGTATAACCGTGCTAGAGAGAAACGCGCATTGGTTCGCTCTAGCGAATTTCATCGGCGAATTTGCACGTGATATCCAGCCTAACCGAGGCCGTAGGCCCTCCTACCTACCACAGCACCCCCATTCCACTTCCCCACCCTCTCCCCCCCCCCTTCTCTCATCTCTTTCCCTCTTGAATTTCAAGAGCCCGGGTTACGGGGAATGGTGTGTTCATGACCAAGTTTGAAACCACGAGTTTAGTTTTGACATTACACCGAGGCCCTTCGCAGCGACAGCAGGAAATAAAATGAATATTCAAAGGACACAGGGAGCATGAGTGTACAGTAGCGCGTTGTTCTTGAAGGCCTCATTTTCAACGAGAGCCGACTTCTTTTTCGTTGCAGTCGATTTTACGCCGAACGTATAACGTAATTGTCATTCGAAACTTTGAAATCAAATTGCAACGGGACGATGTGATATTGCAGAAACGAAAAGAGAATTGCAAATTTGAAATTGTGCTCGTTTGCGCGAAAATTGCGAGAGAGTGTCGAGTCACTCATTTGGCTTGATGGATCAAATGAGAGGGTAAAATTTGGGGGAAAAATGCAGGTATAAAGATTTGAAATGTCGAAGCTACCACTTTATGTTTTATTTTGCGTTTCATTTTTTTTACGTTTTCTAGAATTGTTGAATAAATATCAAACTGATGACATTAAGAGAAGCACTTTAGCAAATGTTGCTTCGGTGAGTTATAGCAACGCAGTGAACACGACACTTTGATTTGTGTCTACTGAATTATGAATATTTTTCGACATTGTGTTGTTTGAAGTTGATCTGCGTAGTACATGTCCAGGTTGAGATATACTACCATGGAAAATGAATAAGAAAACATAAAATACAACAAGGTATGAGGAAAAAAAAGATTAACAAATTAAACGCTTAAAAATACCGTGTAATTTGAGCAAGTAAATGACCAAACCAAGAGAGAAAGAGCCCATCCGAGAGTGAGGGGCTTGCATGTACAGCGCGGCAGTTTCAGCCTAAGCCCCTGGATTTTCAAAATAATGCGGTAATCTCGCATCATGTATGCACGCGCGCTACACGTGCTCAGATGAGAACGAGCAACTTGCCAGGCTTCCGGTGATATTATGCTTTTTCCTTATTTCTTAATCAGTGCCTAAATGGAGGAGCAGAAATTCCGGAATTTACATTTTGGACTTTGAATTTTCTCAACATTCTTAGTGCACCCAAAAAAATACTAGTAGGTATAGTAAAACACTCGTGTGCATTTTTGTTCAAACTAATTATTACCAAGAAATAAGAAACATGGTTAGATTTATAATTTGAACAAAATGTTAAAGCACCGAGACAATCTCGAGATTATGCGTAAGCAATATTCCGATAAGAATTTCAGCAGCTCCGGAAACGGCCGAGGATCGAGTGTGCTCGCCAAGATATGTCTTCGCCGTCGGGGGATTTCGTAGATATAAATGCGCCAGTCTCGCGTCTATCTCTCTTTCCCTGGCTAGGATATGAGGAGGAGGAGGAGAGGGCGGGCGAGGGGCGAGCCTAGAAACGAGAGCGAGAGCCGCACTCTACGATCGGCTGCCGGAACAAAGAAGGGACCATACGTACGTGTAAGTGGATGTGAAGAGAAAGGAAACCACGGGAGGGAGGTTGGCTCGAGAGATGGAAAAAGAGAATTCATTGAAATAGAGATAAGGAGAGAGGCGGTGGTGCTGGCCGTCGTCGTCGTGGTTGTAAGGAAAAAAGGAGGAAAAAGGAGAAGCGAAGAGAGAAAAGAAGTTTGAAAGAGCAAAGAAAGGACGAGGGAGCCCGGCTAAGGAATGGCAAAACTACTTTTCCAGAGGCCAATTTTTTTATTCATAACTCGAGATTGGTAATTTGAGTCTTTAACTGCTCGAAGCACTGCAGTCGTTGTACTTTTATTAATATGTATGCCCAAGAAAGACATTTAGACCTGCTTGATCTCGTTTCCGAGGAAACAATAATTTAATAAAACATGCATATATTTATCGGCGAGTGAATATTTGAAAAACGAAATTGCAAAGCCTAATATAGCTAAAAATGAAAATTCGCAGCTCATATAGTCGGATTAAACTTGAATGTCCCAATTTTCCGAGATGCCATTCTTCCTCTCGAGTCGGCATTAATTTTGTAATGTTTCGGCGCAGGGTAGTGTAAGCCGTAAAAGTATAAAGCTCAAGTAAGGCGGATAGCCGTTCTCCGTAGCCATTAAAATTTCACCAATCCAGCAGTTGGAGTGTAGCACAGTAGCGGCGGCGGCAGGAGGAGAAACTCAACTTCGGCCATAAAACACGAGGCTTAATTAATACAAAGCCACACACTCTCGAGCCGAAAGCTCAAGACGTGAGGAGAGGGGGTGGGAGGGAGAGGAGATAAAACGAGCCCCGGGAGCGAGCTCGTGATAAAGTGGCGCGCAATCCGCGGTTGACGTAGCGCGTCTTATCCAACCCTGGCAGTCGCGCCTACATGTCCGTGCGTACGTGTATGTGTGTGTGTATACACCTGCGGCCGGGTGTGGCGGCCGAGCGAGCGAGATAAATGGAGACGTGGCCGAGACCACCGCTCGCGGCCCCTCCTCCCCGCAAGTGGCATCGTTAATGAGTGTCAGTGACGAGGCGAGCGTACGACCGCAACTCAATTTGTACGTTATCGGCTCTCTCTCTCGTTGCGCCTCTGCAACCCTTCTGTGCTCGCAGGAATCCATACTCTGGACTCGAATCGACGATGGACCGCCCATTGCGACTCTCCGCGGACGTAGTTTTCAACAATTGGTTCAAACTTTGACACTGATACCAGTTGATAAGCAAGTACGGAGGAATGCAGCTAAGCGGTTCATCGAATTACTTGCTGATGTCCCGCTTTGGCCTTTGGAATTTGTACATTGTAAGAAAGTTGGGCTAATCGCTGATCAATGAAAGCTAGTTAGAGCATCATCAGGAAAGGTCCTGATTCAATATCCTTATGATGGAAAAGTTAATGGGTGCCTTGTTAACGTGACGTTGAATTATTATCGAAAAACACTTGTTTCATTGAATCATTAATCAAAATGCAAAATTTTTATATCGAGTAAACAGAATTGAAATAGCAGAAAATAATTTTTTGTGCAGAACGGACTCTTTGAATTTTCATCTTTAACGTATCATACTTATGCGCATAATGATGTTTTATTTAAATGAGGTCAAGACCTAGTCGAAATTTTGTACTTTCTCGAGAGCACATCCAATTAACTAACTTGGTATACTTCGGGCAAAAATTTGGTTACTCCACTTCAATTATGTTTTCTCCTCCTTTACATATCTTATACATGCGGAACGAAGAGAAAATATTGGAGTATTCGATGGAAAAAAAATAAATTCTAAATTCTGGTGCTTATTCGGCATAGAATATAAAAAATTTATCAAATTTTATGCAAGGTAAAAAATCGCGTAAACATGGTAGGATTTATTCCATGTTATTTATTCTCACACGATTTGATGATTTCAATCAGATATTATAGCGTAAAATGCAATAATAAATCTTATTTATTTTGCTCTCAAAATTTAATGAAAATTCGAGCGCTAATGAATAATTTAATTTTGCTTTCGCTAGAATCCCTGCTTTTACTACCCTTAAACCCGTCCAAATCGTCACATCAATAACAATGTTGTAAACGCCGTTTGCAAACCAAATCTAGTAACAAACCAATCGGTGTAACAGTAGACAATAACGAACTAAAATTCATCCCTCCATAAACGAATGCGCAACAGGCCTTGACACCTATACGTAATCCCCCTCTCCTCCCACGTACACCCACATCTATATCCCTGGCATCGACATTTCGATTAAAATCGTAATCAGCAGTGCCTGCAATTACACGCGTTTAAGCAAGTCGATTTCGGCATGTTTGTTCTGAGGTTGACTGCCTGTCTCGTCCAATCGTTGCCGCTGGCTGTCGGCAGAGTGCAAGTGCATACGCGCACATAACGAAGCCCGAACAGTTCGCTCAACGAATTGCAGAGTACTCCTGACAAACAAACCCATTGACGTGAACTCTGGAATTGAAGTCCGAAGCCAAACCCAATCAACGATACACGTGTTAGGTCTCCCGTGATTATATATACCTTCTCTTCCTCCTCCTCGTTCTCCCTCTCTCTCTCTCTCTCTCTTCTTCCCCTGTATCGGACTATTCAGTTTGCTCTTGGGCCTACCGTCTTCGAGCTATTTATCTGTATAGTAAGAGTGCCTCATTTCCCTTATCTTCACAGCTTTCGGTTTACTTCACTTCTATCGTTTCCCACCATTCTTGAGCTTTACTTTTTTTTAACATTTAAGTTTAAAAGATGACTAGTGGTTTCGTATGTCATTTAATTTAAAATTTCTGCTTGGTTTATATGGAGAAACTATGGAGTAGACTTGCAATTACAGTATCTTGGATAATGCCATATGTGATAGATCTTAACATCTCTGGTAAATGTAGACTGCAGGCACAATGGTTACAGAATTTATGGGCAAGATACGTCCTTTGGTATTATTCGCATGATATTCTATACGGACAACGAACCAGGAAATAATACTAGGTCACCTAATATATTTTCTGACTGTCGTATTTGTATGGTGTTGCGTATGAAAAAATGGATATTTTTTTTAAAAAATCACTATTAGATTAAGAAACATTAGTAATTAAGAAACCTACATTCAAATTGTAGGATTATCCTTTGTATATAAATGATAAGTTGGATCAGTCCTCAATATACACGTTACCTGATTAATTCATTCTGGTACTTCAGATTCAATTTAGTTATATTCTGTAAACCTTCGTATCAAGTTATAAAACAGCAGTGAGTCGTTTCAATTACATATACCTATATTAAATGTTTTTTACGATTTATGGTTACGACTCAGCGGTAGACATTGCTGAAAACGATAAATCAACAAAATCTACTCTCAGTTTCTTTGAACAATCATTTCTTTTACTTTTCCCAGTCTGCAATCTCGGACGGGGCTATAGGAGCTCGCGTCAGGCGTGGAGCGCGTCTCTTCACTCAAACTAGTCCAACCTCTTGTTCTATCGCCATCTGTTGTCAGTTCGTCCGGCGATTTATTGACATTTCGAGCGTCCCACTCATGGGCGGCTATTTTCAATAACGTTACCACGGAATCCCAGCTCCGCCAACGATGCGCGCGACAACGCAAATTAAAGCTGGAATTCAAAGTGCAGCTAATAGCAGCAGGCTCTCTTTCCTCGTTTTCCCAGGCCCTTTCATTCGGAACCTCGGTCATGCATAGTGCACTGCTCGGAGCGAATTCCGCGCTCTAGTTTTCTTTTGCACGCTGATCCCCTGATCCCCCTCCCTTTGCATCAGAGACGCAAACTAGTCATACTGTGATTCTGGAATGCCCAGATGTGCTGGCGATTTCTTTTGCCGGCGTGCCCGTGTATCCTTTGACCCAGATTAAAGCCGAGACAGTGGGAGTGAAAGAGATAGACTTGGCACGGGTTCAGCAAAAGCGACCGCGTATCTCTTGCTCTTTCAGCCTACGTTGCTTTCACTCTTGTTCACCATAACGTTGAATGAAGAGCTTTTTTGTAATCAGCTAAAAACATTGACTCGTTAACATGTCTGGATTAAGGAAAAAAGAACCAACTATCGATTTTGATAAAGTTCCATAATCCTGTTGTAATATTGATAGGAGACTTACAATTTAATAAATAAATTAGTTTACCTCATGCTAATTTAATGTTTTATAATTTTCCATAGGCAAATTTATGTACTACTTTGGATATCTCGTCTACCTTTGAGATATCTAGAAATGATATAAAGCAGAGCCGAATCGAAATCAAATTTCATTTGACCCTTGTCCGCGCTTTTCCTACTGGCTACATAAAACCATTAATCAAGGCAATACCAACGCAAAAAGGACAGAGTGCGATGACAGTGCGAGAAACGACTCTCTTCTCTCTACGTCTACGAGAAGAGAAAAGAATAATGACTAGACGAGATAAAACGAATAAGTTAAAAAGTAAAGAAATGGGCGAAAGTAAGTTTTCAAGCCTCTGTCTCGTTTTATTTTTGGAAGTGTAGAAAAGAAAGTTTTTTTTTACTTGAACACAAAAGATATCTAATTTTGTTTGGACTGGTAGGGGCAATTCATGAAAATTACGTAATCTTGCTATTTACCAATAACCTAGCAGTTGCTTGTTCTACAATTGTACACGAATTAAAAGGCTCGGATCGAATTTATTTTGCATGTTAATGTGAATAAGCCACGATAACAGTGTGAACTTGATCAATATTAACACGTAAACCCCATTATCCGTTGTATATAAGCACCGCGTGTTACAGTTTACTTGTTTGCGATTAAAATAATGAATAATTAAATATAAATGTCAGCCATCAATTTATAAATTGAGCACAAATATACAAATAACGAATACTACGCGATTAAAAATGCAAATTAAACAAGTATTACGCATGACTTTTCTCGTTCGGCATTTTACCCATTCGAAAAACATACAATGTGCATTCCAATACTGTGTTGTTTTTTTATTTATTCGCTGAACATAACAAAAAATCATTAAAATCAAACTGCAACATTCAGACTCGGAAAAGTCATCAAGCGTTAACCACAAATTACTCAAGACGAAAGTGTGACGCTAGCAGGGCATTAGAAGTTCGGAGGAAGGGGCGAATATCTTAGAAAGTAGATAAACGACGACAGCAAGCGCGATGCAGTTGGACTTGGTTCGTGCGCTTAGCTAGTACATCTCGAACAGTTACAAACTCATTGCTCGAGCATTTCCGTGTAATACCCAAGGCTCTCGCTTTCTGGCCCGACTTGGAGAACAACATCTCTTAACAACGGAGGCTTGGTCCTTTTCTCGCGTATTTTCAAGAGAGGGAGAGAGAGGAAAGAGAAAAGTGGGAGCGAGTAACAAAGAGGGCCATGGATTCTTGCAATTGGCATGACTTACTTAAGGCCGCTAATGGCCAGCATTTAGCGTAGGAGTTTCTCCTGGCCTCTCTTTGATATACACATTTCGTAAATGGCTTCGGACCCCGTTCTACCCTCACTCTATCTCTCTCCTCATGCTACCAACGCTTTCTCATTGTGCTCCCTTTTCTCTGTGTTGCGAAAGAGAATGGGATTACGACGACGCATGAGGATTCCCGCTCTCATTAGTTTTCTCTTGTTCTCTTCTTCTCTGTAACTGCCATTTCTTTTAGCTGTGTGTTTCGGTAAGACTTCGGACTAAAAGAGTCGAGTAACAATTTTCGACGGAATAAATACAAAAAATGTACATCTTTTCGTTGATTGTTTTGCTAACTCACAATATTTTATTTGAACCTTTTAATATTTTATTGCGCCAGACTTTCTATCCAATTCTTTCATATATTAATTTATTATCATTCATTTCGATATAAGCGCTAAAAAAACATAAAGCTGAGAAGAATTTTAGATCCGCTTTTATGGCGTCTGAGAAGCCAACGCATAAGAAGCTAATCACGATGGAAAAGTGACTGAGTGAAGAGGTTATTCGCTGGGAAAAAGAGCTGCTTTGCAAAGGATAAGGAGGAGATTTAATTGCCAGTCTTCATAGCGGCGCCACGCGATCGCGATTTCTCATTTTCACGCTCAGGCAACTCTATAGTGGCCCCCGATGCCGAGGGTATCCTGTATCTTCATTGCCCATCTAGATCCAGCGCTATTACCGATCCTTTACTTCTCCATCCACCACCCCTTCTCCTCCTCTCGACTTGACGATGAGAAGAGCCTCTAGACTGTGTTAGCGATAGGGCCTGTATTTCTGGCGCTGATATACTATATACGGAGCAGAGACTTTGGGCCAAACGAGCGCCGGGCCGCTTGAACTATTACTCGTGAGCGTCTAGCAGCAAGAGAGAGATGTTAGCCGAGATTGCGAGAAGGCCTTAGCCCGCTAAGCCGACTGCTCCTTTGATTGTTGTAGCAACAGACGTCGGGAAAAAGAAGAGGATTTTTTTTTCTGCTACTGTGCCTTCTCTTTTTTTAGGGATGAAGGGGGCAGGGCCTCGAGAGGCCAAATAAAAGAGACGAGGACAGATGGTTCGGGCAATTTGCGACGACTTAGGTCGAGTTACCTTTTGAAATTGTCATTTCGTTGATCATGCTTGTTTTGTTAATGAAATTAATGCTTTGTTTATAATGCGATTGATTGTTTAACTAAATATACATTTCGTGAAATACGTATACTTTTGTTTCATCGCAAAAGTTGAATTTTCATCCCTTCGTTTGAATGTGAATTCATCATAAATTTATTGTTGAAAAATATATTTGACGGGAAAAATAAGAAGTGGAAATAGAGACGCAAGTAGTCGTAAAAACATTTTACACGTCATCTTTTTTTATTCAGAAACTTTAAATTTCCGGTAAGGAAGATGGAGTACTAAAATTTTTGCAACGTCATTTGACTGACGAAGCATTCTTCGGAATACAGTGCCTCATAATGTCACTCAGAAGAACCTTTGATAATGCTCTTATTTTTTAAGATCAATTTTATTTTTTGAAAAGTTCGAAAAATTCCAGCGCACGTCGCGCGCGCAACATTTTTCAATGCGTAATAAACGTTCAAAATTGAATGAAGAGAGAGAGAGAAAAAAACGGCTCGCGACATTTTCTGGAAACTTATTTGAATAAAGCCCCCGAGTATTTCGAAAGCTGGATATCGATCGCATTTCCATCGGAGTACAGTTGCAAAAGTCGTCAAAAGTTGCGGGAGGAAACGCGGACGTAGACAGTTCGAATTAGGACAAAATCTCTCGGAATTGCAAATGGCATTTGGAAAGGCACAGAAGCAGCAATGTGACGTTTGACTCTTAACTCGGCAGACGACACAACGAATCGCGCGCAATCTCGACGAGGAAACCGGCCAGCGAACTTTGTTAATACCAAGACGGAAAAAAGGTACGTCCACCCCCCTCTGAAAAGAAAGAGAAGAAAAAAAAAGTACGAGAAGCAAACGGAGAGAGAATCCCAGGCGCGGCTGTCTAAATTTTCCAGGTCGTTACACAACGCTCCCCTCGCGAGTTAACAAATCGAGTCCTCGGGCAAAAGAGAGAGAGAGAGGGAGTGGCGTGCAACGTTAGCAGCCTGCCGGATCTCATTTCTCCGCAGCTACTTTATGGCCCGGCTTCCGAGCCCCCTTCATCTTCCGCACCGATTTTTCCCGAGAGTTTGTAATAACCTCTCTTTCTCTATATAAGGCGTCGTTATCTTCTTTATCGTTTTCAGATATGAGAAGTCCGACGTGGTCTGGATCTACTATATACGCAGCCATAGCGGAAAGGTGAATTTTATAAAAAAAAAAACAAGGACGTGCGATTCGCGATTCAGGCGGCAGTAAAAAGCTTTTAAATACGATAATATCTCCCCTTATCGTTATATGTTTTTCACGTGTTTGCTTAACTTACCGTTCGTGTAAAATTTTAATACGATTTTTATGCTTTCACCGTGGGTGTACAAAAATTAAGGGGGGAGTTATTATCGGTGACAACAAATATCGTAAAAAAGCGTTTAACATAAACGATAAAAGATTGATGAAAATGTACGTTATTAGAAGTTGAGGCGAAATTGAAGAGTTTACGCTCAGGAATAACGCTTGGAAATATTTTGAGCTTGTATTGGGTGTATAAAATATCGAATGCGTTCGTTATCGATGAAGATTAAAGTTTTTTTTTTCTCCATTATAATGTGTGCAGAGAGGAGGGATGGCATTTACGTAAGGTGAAAAATTTTATACAGAATATTTAGTACTGAATGTGAATATAATAAAAATTTTATTTTGAACGTATAAAAATTTATTGTTTATAAGATAATTTTTTATGAGATTTCTATTTATGCTCCAACTTAAATACTGTCATAAAATTATATTGCCTTCGAGTTATAAAAAGAAAAGCTTAGCTTTTAAATTTTATTACGAAAGCTATATTCAATTTCGAAAAATTTCAATTTCAAATACAACAAGTTAATGCTACAGTTGAAAACAGATTCCACAGTTTTTAAATATAAAATAAGTAAATATAAGTCAGAGCAAGTGCTTCAGACACTTTAATAAACGTGGATGATTTTTCTCTTACCAGTCGCATAGCATATCCATAAACTTTACTTACTCGGTAATAGAATCTTTGAAATAGTCATGGCCAAAGTACTCACCTGAAACAAAGAAAAAAAGCTAATTAATATATAAACAAGACTTTGCATTTACAATCAAATAATAATTTAAAATCTATATGATTAACGTATCGCTAAACCCCCTCATAAGAGCATCAAACATTAGCGCGAGGGCAATAATCGATAAAATCTGCAGGTAGAGAGGCGTAAGCGTCTCATCGCGAGTATCAAGAGCTCAGCTATTTGTATCCATTTTTCAGTCATCCCAGCAGAATCTTTCGTCGCTTCTCGCTCGAGGGGTGGGGGGCTAGGGTATAGTCGAGGTGAAGCACGTAGGGCCGTTTCGTCAGATGGAAAAGTCAAATGACAAAGCGCTGTACGTGCCGCGGGCGGCTCCCTCCCCCCTGCCCAGCCTATGGCTCCAACAACACAGAGCGCCAGCAGTAGCAGCGAAAATCCTGAGCTCCTTTAGAAATAGATGACAAATCACGTATCGCGCGGCGAGTTGCGCGCGCGGCTCCGTGCGATGCATTCGTCATGAGACGAACGTAGAATCGCTCGAGGGGAGGGCCAGGGCGAGGCACCTATTCTGTGTACGCCGGGGCTAAAATAGATCGCGACAACGGCGACAGTCGGCTGCTGCTGCTAGCAAGGGACGGGCTTCTCCGCTCGAGTTTTCTTTGCGAGCAAAGTCAACGTTGACTTTGTAATCAGCTTTGCCCGGCCCGCTGTACACGACAAGCTGCCGCTCCTGCTACTGAAGGGGAGAGAGAGAGAGAGAGAAAGATATCTTGCTGATGTAGCTGGAAAATAATTTCCCTGCCGTGCGTTTGCGCATCGGACTTGTTTGTGAATTTGATCGCAAATTCGATGTTGTTGCAGGTTTGTTAGGGGCTTAGTTGATATACCGGAGCGTATATTTGTTGGTGTACGCACGGGCCAGGCTGGATTGTCGAGCATGCGATATTTTCATTTTTTTATCCGTGCAAAATTCCTTTGGGATTATTCAGTTGCAAATATGTTGCTCGTGTATAGAATGTAAACAAGGCTATTTTATTTTGACCTTTTTTTTTGTTCGTTTTAGACATCGATACGCAGAAAAAAGCGGCCTACTGCCCGATAGCTTTATCAGTTACGCGATGGATTTTTAGTTCGTACATCGTACGAGTGTTTATCTGATTTATGTTATAATATCGTATTTTATTGTACTTTCGTGCCGATGATTTTTATTACCGTTTTATCGACCATTATTTATTGAAACAATTTTTTATTTACTTTCCCTTATTTGATTATACAATTTTTCTTTGAAATACCAAAATAAATATTAAAAAAAATTCTCGCTTTTTGATACATTTTTTCAAAGAAAAAAATTAGTTTTTATGGCATTCGATGTTCCACGTAAAAGCGTAAATTTTATAGTTATTGTTCAAAAGAAACCAATAGAAGAGGTTCGATCAAAACAACATAAAAATTTTTTAGCTGCACATAATAAAAACATTTTATGTATGTATAAAATTGTTTCACACTGCTACTATTTAACATGTGAAAAAATTTTTCATGGCAGTCGTCTTGCGCAATACTTGCACGCGGCTTAATAAACCCCTTCGCTTTAATTAGCATCCGAAAATAAGGCCTCGAAAACTTGTCGTCCAAAATAAACATAATATCAAAGCAGCGAACGTCAGTCTTGGGGCGGAATCATCAAGGCTATAAGCGAGAGAGGAGTGTGTCGTATCAAATGGCAAAAGAAATTCAACGAAAAGTCCGAAAGCGCGCAGATTCGCTTTTCGCGATCTTTTCTTTTCCACGGGGCGATAGTAGATAGTAGTAGTCCGTAGAGCTTGCGCGCCAATGAACCCGTTCATATTCCGCCCTGCCAATAAAGCGCGAATAAATTTTCCCGAGGCAGAGGCGATCGCGCGCGAACGGCCATATAAATACGTTTCCAGTCGACCGCTCGGATAAAGGATGAAGAGATGGAGAGAGGGAGATAGAGAGGGAGGGAGAGAGTGGCGGATTACACGCGTTGAAAACGACTAGAGAAGGAGGGGGATTTTCGCCAAATGAAACGCCAGCGCAGGCTCTCGCGAAATAACGCGCCGGGCGGACACGCGGACTCCCTACTCCTCTCTACTACTCCACGGTTGACTTTCTTTTCGCTCCTGCTCGCTACTAGCAGTGCAGTTTGCTATTCAAAGTTAGCTCGACCCGGATTTAGCAGCTGGAGAGTGCCCGCCGCCGAGCGTACATATGCGTCTAGTGTAGCAGGAGCGCCCTCTTTCTAGCCAGTGCCACCACCTCGGCCGCCCGGGATTTCCGATGCCGGCTACACACACGGCTGTAGGCAGGTCAAGGGAACTCGGCGGCTCTCTCTCTCTCTCTCTCTCTCGTTCCAGCGACTGGCCACTGCTAATCTGAAGAGCCCAGCCGTGTAATATTTTCTGTTTTTTCTGGGCAAACAGAAACGAGGATAACACTGACATAGTTTGGCAGCGGATTGCAACCCGCGCGCGCGCGAATGCGGTACTCCACTCGCTCTTTCGAGGGCTTCCGATATTTCGCAGTAATGAGGATCTTATCCTCCCTCTCTCTCTTTCTCGAATTTTTTTTTCATCTCTTTTCAATCCCTATTTCTCTTTGCTATGCGTTTTCTAGTGTTTTGCGCTTGTTATACCCTCTGGCTTTCGGATACATTTTTTGAGCTCTATACACGAGGCAATGTAGCATGTATCAAAGTTGGATGATACGAACACGTTTTCCGCGCATGTCTACCATCAAAGACAATGTCGTTCCATTGTGAATCAGAACGTATACTTTATGAATATTAATTTTACGTTACATTTGTTTCTAAACTTTGCTCCTGTATTACACGAATGTGAAAATTATTTTGAATAATCGAATAAAAAGTTTTTTCCACTAACAAAGGACATTTGTTGCAAATATTATTATTAAATTTCTCACATCATTTAATTATTGTTTATTTTATTTTCATTGTAATTCTCGTTGTAATAACTATACCGTTAACATAACAATACGGGTCATTAATAAATTTTCAGAAATCAATGGAATTATAGTGCAAAAGTATAACCTTGCCACAGGAATAACATTACAAACATCGCAACCCAAGAACAGTATTATAAAACACCCGCGTTTTTATTAAAATTTTCATAATAATTTTTCTAATTTTAAAAATGCTTTTTGGCTTCGCGAAAAAAAGTCCGCTGAAACAGTTTGCAAAGTGCGCACCAAAGTTTTTTATTATTAAAAGACGAAAAAAAAACACGCGGAAAATCAACAGACTCGCTTCATTTTTTTTTCAAACGCTCGCTTTAATATTTATCTTCATGCAAATTCCCACTGAACGCGTCCATTTACAAATGAAAATAAACAATCCAGCAATTTTCTTCAATATAGCTCAACATCTGTCTTCGCACCCCTACCCTCTCTCTCCTCCGCGCGCATTCATTTACATACTCGTGACACTCGCTTTCGCTCGCGAACCATAAAAACCCATCATCGCAATGAGACGGCAGCGGCAGCAGTAGACTCGAAAGAAGTAAAATATTAAACAAAACCGTAGTCGTATAAATATCAGAGTCCGGGGGGGCGGGGGGCGGGTAGAGGTGTTAGCGCGCTAGGAGATATGAATGCGCTATCCCGCGTAAAATTTAATAAAGAGCATATATCGTCGGGGGGGTATTTGGAAAACGTCAGCGGTAAGCCGCAGTCGACCGCGCGACGGCTCTCTCCCTCCTCTCTCGTGCAGTACAAAGCGAGAACTCGCTGCTCGCTCGGCACCTTAGCGCGCGCTCTCGCGTGTGCCCTCCCTTTTGCCCCTTCCAGTCCAACTAACAACCAAGCAGAACAAACTAAAAGGCAGCAAGGGTAAATAGGCAGTGTCGCTGCAACTCCGTTTGCCCGGAGATTGTCGCCGACTCTTACGCGCGTAGGGCTTAGGTGGACGTCTGTGTGTGCGCGTAGCAGCATAGAGGGCTCGGCATCAGTGGCGATCAGTCCTCGAGCGCAGCTAGCCCGCAGCCGGAATAATTACGAGGCGCGTCACGAGCATGCATCCCGCCGCCACGACACCATACGTGCGAGCACGAACTGACGGCTCATTGTGGCTCTGGCGGGCTCCGGCCGAGAAGGCATCTTGCGCGCCCGACCTACATTGTCGTCGACTCTCGAGTTCTCTCTCTCTCTCTCTCACTGCTATGCTATATACGTCTGTCGCTTACTCTTTTTTTTTGCTGCTGCTGCTAGCAAAGCTCTAAAGGAGTGCTCGCTCTTTAAAGTGCGCTCGAGCAGTCCCGCGGGAGGCAGGAGAAACGAATGGGGCGCGTCAATTGCATGCGTTATGACGGGATATATTTCGCGCGGTGGCGCAGGCCGAGGGGACAATGAGCAGCCGGAAAGCCAGTGGGCATGACAAAGGGATCGGATTTATTTATGAACGAAACTGTCTCTCTCACGCCCCCGTCCACATATACTTATCACTCGTGTCGTCTTGCGCCCGAGCGAAAATTTCTCTGCCTTCGTCGCGAGAGTTGTCTACCTAAGCGCAAACTTGGCCTCTCTCTCTCTCTCTCTCGTGAAATTAGATCTGACGTGCGCGGCCGCAAAAGCTGGGGCTCGAGAGATAGACTGTGGAAGACGGCGCGTACAACTTGGAAAATTGGGCTCGGAATAGAGACGGCCTTTTTTTTCTCTCTCTGACGTACGATTTTGTCATTGTATTAAAAAAGACTTGAAATGCGGGGGATGATGCGTAATCATATCGTAGATGCACGCGTTGTTTTATTGTAATTTGAGCTTGTTTTTACGTTTGTTGGTGTAATTACGGATGGTAATTAGCTAAAATTGTAAGATAAATACGCTACGATAAAATTGCATGCGTCTGACCCGTTGCGTACGTATTCTACTGAATTTGATGGTAAAGATTTTAAAGTATTTTTTTTTTCATTTTAATATTCAAAATTAATCAAGATTAAAATTAAAAGATTATTGAATGAAAAGTATCTTGTTTTTGATAATTAAAAATCAAAGTGATTTTTAATTTGTAAGTTGTTTTAGGTCGGTGTCCGATGAAATATTGATATGTACTACTGCGATATTAACTTTGTCTTTATTAAGAATTTTTTTATTTAGAGATATACAAAATATCGTTTTCGATTGATAGTAGCCATTCAAATTCGTCAAATATTGTAATACAAGCCATGCCAATGACCGAGAAAAGCCAAAAAAGTTTCGTATGTCCAATTGAACGTTTTTTTTTCTTTTTTTGAGGTTGTACCGTACAAAAAGCAGTTACATACAAAAACACAAGCCATAAACTGAATCGTATCGTTACGCCAAGCTTTAATCTTTACAGTATGTGTATAAAACTATACACAACGTGGTCATTCGTTTTTCTGCGTTTAGAGTGGAACAACTGTAAAATCGCTAGATTGACTTTTTTAATGGCATACCTTTACGTTTTTGTTTTTATACTTAATTATTCTCTTTTTACGATTTGACTTCTAACTAATAAAACCATGATTTATTGTCGCTATAAATAAAAACATAAAAAATATACGTAACACAGTTTCATAAACCGATTACTTAAAGAATAAACAAAAGATATGTTTGATAATTTTTAACTTTTCACATGTTTAAACATACTTTTTAATCCAAAAAAATGATCTTTTTACAATACTAAGAATTACATCCAAATTTAATCTGAATAAGGTCACAAATCAGTTTTTGCAACCGCATATTTGTCCTCCTTTTTTTTTAAAGAAGAAGACAAACGAGAAAGGAAGAAATAAATTTAAACGTCAAAATCCTAGGGACTTTGCCGCAGCAATAAGGATTAAATAAAAATTACCAGCAATTAAAGCGAACAAGATTTACGGGAAAGAGAAAGGATGGGATAAAACGAAAAGAGGAGACAAAGAATAATTACGATGTCCGAGATCGCCCAGTGTATCGGGAGGGGGCATTTCCAACCCACCGAAAGGCCTCGGATACGGGCTAACGGAGTCTCTGCGGCCTTCCGGCCACAACTCTGGTCTTAAGAAAACGAATGGCTCATGGAAGCTCGCCCGGTATGAGGTAGTAAAGGAGAGAGAAAGAGAGAGAGGGAGAGAAACGAGGTGAGGCAACTAGGCAACGTCCGAGTGCCAATAGCAGAAAATCGTTTGCCCAACTACTTCCTTTTTCTCTCCTACCATTGACAGACCAACGCCTCCATCCCTGACTTGTCATTCTTTATATTTTGTTTTTCTCGAGACTTGCCTAGTATTTTTTGTTTTGTTTTATTTTGTTTGTTGCAAATTATTTTCGCTACACGGTCCCGTATATCTCTAGCCAACATTGCATTCTATTCTTTTTGTTTATTCAAGCGCACGTTCGCGGTTAGCTATCGGCGATCAAAAACAAAAAGTTTCGTTCAAAAAGGTTCGATGCTGCTATCGCAATATTCCTTTGGCAAACGGTTGAAAACTAGAAAATGCTTTGTGTGATTTTTTTTCAAAAGCAATAGTTAACAATTTGGCCGAATACATTTGTTAAAACAAAAGATAGTAAAAAAACAATTTTTCGATATATTCTATTATGAAAGACACGTGACTATAAAATTTAAAGTTTTCAATAGTTCTTCAAATGTAGACGCTAAATTATAAAATATTTATTGACTATTTAAGTCAATATTACTCTTGACGTAATATCAATTGTTTGCCGCGTTATCCCCAAAAATAAATTATACAAGGTTTATTTAACGGTATATATTTAGGAAATTAATCAAACTCGATCAAATATTAATTCTCATTATTACGGTTTCGTACACAATTTGAATCAAATGTAAAATACGAAATACCCTATTGATGAAACCAAAATCTCATCGTTTGTAATATCAAAATGGTTGCTGATTTCACGAAATAAAAAATAAGAAAATAAACTCCGCAACAAATACTCGTCTTGAGAAAATCGGTAAAAACTAGCATGGCTCTTTACTTATTCTTCAGAGATCGTTATTTCTCCGTAGGCCTATCAATTATTACTGTACTTTTCGTTTTCCCTTCTCTCTAGCACGACTTGAAATATTTCGTTGCTCTCTTTTGCTCTCTGCCTCTGTCTCTCTCTCTCTCTCTTTCTCTGTTACTCGACTTTCATCCATAGTGGGATGTACGTGTACGAGATGACCGAGGTTCGATAACGCTGAAATTCACATCACGCGCCTTCCGGCCTCTATAGAAGCAATTCCATACCTCCGTATAACCTGTTTGCTCTTGCTTCTTTTGCCAATAAAAGGATCCCCGAGTAAATCAAGGATCTCGCGACGTCCAGCCCTCCTTCTCCACTTCCTCTTCCTCCTGCACCGGCAGCGGCTGCCACTCGGGTTATCGCATTCCGACTCTTAAATCCTCCGCTAACCCCGACTACTTTCTCTTCTTCCCCCACCCTCACTCCCCTCCTCTCTCTCTCTCTCTCTCTCCGTCTCTTTCTTACTTGCAGCATCTGCCGCGATGCGGCCACTTTTTTCTCTACACCGATATAATACCAACTTTTTGCAGACTTCTCGCTTTCCTGCACTAGCCTCCTCTATCTGCTGTTCCTTTAGATCCTTCAAACTGACACCCGCATCCTCTCATATCTTCTGTCGCGTATTTCTTTCCCACCCATCCCTTCCCTCCGCTTCCTTTTTCTCCCTCCCTCTCTCGCTCTTTTTCATTCCACTTTACAGGCTCGATTCCCAGCTGGCTCTCATCTACTCGTTTCTGGCTCTGCGGCGCTTGCAGTTCGAGCCCTTGGTGGTTCACGGATTGCTCTAATAGACGCTGAATCGGCGGCGCCACTACCCGACTACTCTTCAATCGATAGGACGTAGAGGAGCAAACCAGAGTCAGACAGGGAATGAGAAGGAGACCGACAGAGAGAGAGAGAGAGAGAGAGAGAGCAAAGAGAAAAAAGAAGAAAGGTATTTACTTTTATTTGAGAGAGGAATAGAGGCTGTCGAGGTCGATCATTCTTTTCTCTTTCTTTTTTCTTCTTTTAAAGCTATTGTTTTGTACCAGGGCGGTTCAGCGGAATTCAATGCCAGTAATATCTAACTTAATCGTCTTTTTCATTTTGACCTTGTTCTATGTTTATGCGCAATATGCGAGAACGCGTGTGTGCGTAGAAAGAAACGTACGAGTGACTTGAATTTAATTAGAATATTTATGCTGCATTCGGGGTAACGTGAAGAAAAAATGCCTTTATTGCTTCAATAAATCGTGATTTCTTGACAGACGATGAAAAATTTACATTTCTACGAATACTTTTTAATCGTCTTTTCTACGCCACGCGTAAATGTATGAATTATGAATGAGCTAAACAATAAATAAGCAAAAGGTTATTAACTTCATTGAAAATATATGCAAAATTTATCCGACGGCATTTTCTCTATGTACGTGTGAACTGAATAAAAAAAAGTAATATGAGAAAAGCAGGTTTGGGAAAAAGACGTAAGAATTTTCACTTTTTTTCCTTGTTTGTTTGCTTGCGAAGTATGAAGCGTTCGACATGGAGAAAATAGAAGAAAAGAAGCAAATTCCAATATTACGAGAGGCAAGTATGCCAGTGAGAGAGCGCCTTGCTCGGTGGTACATTGGCTTTGCGGGGATTGGCTGTCGTTTCTGCAAGGACCAGTGGCTGTACGCTATTGAGATTTATCAATTTCACTCAAAATTCCATTTTCTTAGAATTCGCTTTATCAAGTGAAAATTTCACCGATATCCTCGTGGTTGGTAATACTGATTATTTGTTGCCATTTCATCTAAAAATTTAATTTCTTTTGAGTACTATTAAAGTCTAGTTCAATAAATAAATATTATTTGCAACAACTTTTTCTGTATACTCTTAACTCAAGTCCGTTAAATATCTATTGTATTTTTTAATAAATGGAGCGTACCAGATAAGAATTAACGTTGATATAGCTCTTGAACATATATCGAATACATCTTACACACATTGTACATTCAAAGGTATTATCAATTTCTTGAACAATTCTAAAATGTCTCAATGTATCTTCTAATATTTTTCAAGAATTGATGTAATAATATTTGGATAGACTGTATAAATATGATAAATGTTAATAAATCTACATACTTTCGAAAAAAAATTGTTAAGATATTTTTCACTCGAGATGACGTGATCTTATAAGCTTGTTAACCTACTTTCTTAAGTTGACGGCAGAACTCCGAAAGCCAAATAATTATGTTAAATTGATTTCGAATTTAAACTTCACGAAAAGCTAAAAGTAAAACTTTAAATAAATTCGAATCTTGACTTGATTCAACTCGAACTTTAATTTAGTTGCGTATACAAAAATTACCTCATATGGTTTTTAACCTCCATAAACGTCAGCAATATTAAAGAATTTGGCAGTAGACGAATGAAAAAAACTAATTGTCGCTCGCGATGAGTAATATAATTCACCAACTGCAGTGGCAATGTAGAATAACCACAAGCCGGAGGTCATGTGGACTACAAGGACATAAACAGGATGATTGCGTTAAGTTTGAAACTTGGTGGAAACTCGTTTGAACGTCATTAAGTTCTTGGTCGAGTTGAACGAACTTTCGCCTCCTGCAGATTCCGGCGTCCCGCCCAAGGCAGTTCAAAGACGTGCTGTGGAATAAGCGTTTAGTCCAAAATAAGCACTGTCTTGTGGTCCAACGGATTCCCATCATCAAACGGCCTTACGTTACTAACATTTTCATTGTGTTAACAAAAGCAAATCCAAGGAGGTTAGAGTTCAATTTTCAAATTTTTCAACAAAATTTTCACATGCTAATTCTTGAAAGAATAACTCATAAAAATTTCTGCTTATACGCGAGAGAGAAAAAGTCGCTAAAAGAATCCAGTGTAAGAAATCTTTCCGAGAAATGTAGCTTGCTAGTCTCAACCCGAGTTCCGGTGCGAGACTTTTTCCAGATCTTGGAAAGATTCTTTTCAGGTTCTACTTCCGTCTTCCAAGAAATATCGATTAGACTTTTTTGTCGCCAAGTTATTTACACACACGCACATAAGCCGCACTAAAGCATCTGTAAATATAAAACGTATTTAAAGCCTTTGTTTTGAATTGTTAAAACAGTACTAATAATCTACAAGAATTATTTATACAACTGAAAAATTTAATTAAACATAACTATATTTTACACGAAAATTGTTGTTTACAACTATATCGATAAGTCGAGAACACTGGTACTAATAAAGCGCTTTTTGTTTCCTTAAGCTGCTGCTTTTAACATCGCAATGAGACTTTACTTTTTGTGTGCCGAGGAGAATGGCCGAGATTACTTCTTGTTAATCGCGTGATTTATGGTAGAACATAAACACCTAAGACAATGAAATAACAGAAACTCATTAGCCAAGGCTTTGATGATTATCAAATCTATAAAGAATTTGATTTGTACAAATCATAATATACTGTAATGATATTAAAACACGATTTGTCATGTAAGTTTAATATTTAATATAATAAACGTATGTTTCATAACTAATGCAAATATTACTTTTTACATGTGTAAAAGATGTATTAATTATAAATGTACATTTGATGTAATTTTCAATTACATCTTATTCTAAAAATGTAACTTTTTAAAGTATATGTCTTATAACGCATGTTACTTTTAAAATTCTAGCCATTACACTGCATGAAAGCGATTAATGGAAACACGCGCTCTAATTCGATAGATTCCGTCTGATTGGCCATGCTTCGTCTCAATAAAGGTATAGTGGCCACAGCAAGCAATGAATACGAATTATGCTATCTAAGGTTCAGCTATGTATGATGGGGAAATTGGATATTTCGAATTACCGTTCCACATAAACCTAATACCATATCTGTTTTTAATCTACGTCTATTTTTTGCAATTCTTTGTTTTTAGCTACGTTTTATTAATATGCCATTTTTTCGTAATTTTTCATTTGATTTATGTTACTGTTTTATATAATTATACACATTATTCTTTCAAAAACTAGTAACGGAATGCATTTCAAACTTTTCTAGCTTTTACTAAAAAAAGTGACCTTCAGAATGTTTAAAAAATGTATGGGAAAAATTTTCTCACTAAAGTATGTGACAAAAATCGTTAAATTGATACTTCTTTGATAATTCTCCAGCTCCAACATTAATATTCAACACAAGGGTTGGCCGAGCGAAATTTTACATCGTAACTGATTATTCTCGCTTCTAATTTAAATGCAGAAGCACATCGGAAGGAAAAGCGAGAAAACTAGCGTGGGAAAAGGATTGCATACAAGGGAACAAGAAGTGTGGTTAGAGGCGAGAGCGATGAAAGAAACGCGGATGCAACTCAGCTGACTGCTCAAAAAGCGCATTATTATTGCAGAGCGGATTTCCAGTGCGCGAGCGCGAGGACGGGCGAGATGAAAAATGCAGAGGGGAAGAAAGGAAAATCGGGCCGGGGGAGGAGTGGGGTTTGTATCTATATCTATACATCTGTGTGTATATATATATATATATATAGGAGCAAACGACTACGCGAGACTTTCACGATTCATCTTTTCCGGGAGGTAGCAGGAGAAAAGCAAAGGGAAAGGGGAGGGAGCGGAGGGTGGTACGGATGGCAGTAGCAGCAGGGCGCGCGCGTAAACGCCAGATGGCTGCCGAAGAGTGGCTGTACAGTTTTTATGAAGCGGGAATTGACGCGAGCTACTGCCTGCTCAGGGAAAAAGTTTAACTCGGACAAAAAATCCTGAACGAGAGAAGCTCCGCGGGTCTGTACACGAAAACCCCGACGAGGAGCGGCGGGGGAGAGGCAGAGGACGGCAGGGCGAGGAGGAAGGGAAAAGAAACCGGAAGGGGATAAGCATGGCCGAAGGAGAAAAGAAAGGAGTAAAGAAAAGTTGGCAAGAAAAAAACTCTTCCTATCGGAACTCGATTCTCCAGTTTTAGTTGGTTATGACAAGTCTTTTCGAGACTTATCTTACTTTATCTTGGACTTCGATACGCCTTGACTAATCCAATCATTGTCTGCTCTTTCACGGATACTTCGATGTAATTAGAAAGGGACAACGACCAAAAAATTCGGAGTTTTCCGGGACTTCTGTTTGCAATACAATAAGCTTAAGGATGAATGAAGGGATAGTCGGTTGAGCAGCATCGCTCTTAATTGTAATCCGCAGCTCGTGGGTTTTCACCTCTGACGTTTCTCTCTCTCTCGTAAAACTAATTCGCAGGAGAAGCATTATAAAATTCTTAAATGAATATACTTTACCTTGATAAAATGAAATATAATTTAAATTACGAATAGCATTACCAACGAGCTGTGTACAACCGCTGAAGCGCTAATTAAGACGTTTGCAATCAACGCAGCAGGAGGCTGCAATCGATAAAAATAAACTTCTAAATCTTTTATTGTCTTGCCCGAATAAATCAGCAGCTTCTACCGTGTATATGTATATTGTACAACGCCCTCTCCCTTTCGCGCGTATTTTAATTAACGCGAAAACGAATCTCGGCCGGCACAAAGAACTTTCAAAGCTTTGTTTGTAATCGAACTCGTTTCTCGTAATTACAAATTTATTGCCTAACAGCACGTAGAAAGAGAAGAGAAAAGCAGAAAAAAGAGAGAGAGAGCCGCAGAGCGTTGAGCCTCTGCCACTCCAGGCTTGGAGTGTTTAGAAGCGCAGCTGGCATGGCCAAAGCTCGGATTTCGCGCGGGGGTGTATTATGCAAAGCACTCGAGTGGCTCTAAACCACTTTGAAGGAGGAGGCGGAGGAGGAGAGAGTGAGCGACTGAGGGGGGGGGGCAGGAGGAGAATGCCACGGGTATTATTGAATTTCAAATGTGCCCAGCGCGATAAATAAACTCCGCGCGCATCCTCGGCTTGCGCCCGGCAGGTTATTTGTCATAACTACGGCCTCACTCGCTCTTCTCCTCCTCGCTATTCCCATTTTCTCTCTCTCTCTCCTCGTCTTATTTTCACGACGCTTTCTATCTATACTTCTATCTCGGCGTCGCTCGCTCGCCGCTAAGTCGCAACGGCCTATAAACAGTCTGGAGTTTGAAATTGAAATGAGAGAATAACAAGTCTTAGTCCTGGCGTCTGTCCCAGCGCCCCGGCGTCTCGCCCGAATATTTCTATCCCTTTTCCGCCGTCCCTACCGACACGATCGATGAAGTCTTTAACTAGAAGCTCCAAGCGAATGAATATAAATCGACTGCTTCTTCCGTCTTGTGTTTGTCTTCTTTTCTACTGTTTTTCACGGTCTTCTTCCTCGACTTTTCCCTTTTATTTTTCCTAAATTGATGTTTAAAATGTATTCCCTGGAGCATTTTATTAATATTTCAGGATAGCGATTTTATTAAACACGGATAAGTTTCGACGAATCAATGAAAATTCTCCTGCAACGAGGAGATTTATTTACGTTAAACTTTTTAATATAGGAAAACGCAATTGCCTTTAATTAAATGAAATAATTAGTTTCTGAGAAAATGGTAATTAACTTTTCCTTTTGATCATAGTATCGGCGAAGAAACAAAGTAATGAGATTGTTTTGAAATCGGTAATTGTTTTGCTAAATTTTAAGAAACATTAAATTGTAAAAAAATAATGAAATGTTAATATAATAATTATAGTTGTTTCGTTATAAAAATAAGCGTGCTTAATAAATTGAATAAAAATCAGTTGGCAGGAATACTGCAAGAGGCAAGTAGAAAATTTGTAGAAACAACAAAGATCAGATATTTTAATCTACAAATAAAATGCTTATGATTAGACTTATTTTTAGAGCTAGAACAACGAACGATAAGAAAGTTATAAATACTACTAGAGAGAAAATTCCAACAAACTGCTATGTGACTATTTTAGAGTGAAATTCAGATTTAAAGCTAGTTGTTTTTAATTTATTTTATAGCACAATTTATATAAACCTTACATTGAGAGAACAATATTTGAGAAAGAAAAAGTTGATATTTGGAAAATTATGCAAAAAAAAGTATAAATGTTTCTTAAAATAATATTGAGTGTAAGAGAGCCAAACTAAACTAACCTGTTAAAAAACAATTACAACTGTAAAAAATAAAAAGAATAGAATCTTTTTTTTACCGGAACACATGTTCATCAGAAGATAACTTTGTAGAAACATGATATTTTTCATAGAAAAAATGCATATTTTTCTAAAAAAAAAAGTTGCAGTTGTTCAAAATAATCAGGGACTATCGACTTTTGATATTTCAAACGCGAAACTTAAGTAAGAGTGATAAAAATGAGTCAAGGCAGCTGAAGCAAGTATTCAAGCGATTGACAATGCCTACGTAGATTAAAGTCTCAACGAGCATATCCAGGCAGATGTATCGGTCTTGTTTGCCAAGTCACGTTTTACGTACCTAATACCCAGAAGTGAAACCCAACGGCAACATCGCATCATACTCTGACAGCAAACCATCAAAAAAAAAAGAAGGAAAAAGAAAAGAAAAAAAATTCGAAACTTGGAGCAAGCCTTGCTTTTGCGGCATCAGAGCAAGTTCAATTGCAAAGGCAAAACGGGGCCAGATACGAGAAAGAGCCTTTACGCGCAGACGGATAAACTAATGGATGGGGTGCGAGCCAAAGAGACGAGGGGAAAAAGAGAAAGCTTTGGGCTTTTCGCTTGAGCGGACACGTGCAGAAGCACAGGTAAGAGAGAGAGATAGAGACGGAGCGAGCGAGGAGAGAAGGGGAAGGGACGATGGATCGGATAATGAGAAAGAAGCGGCGCGCTTTTGCCACATGCCGGCACAAAGAATCGGGCACGCTCGCCTGCGAAAGTGAAAAATCGGATGCCGCGACAAGTGCGGGCATAGAGAAGGGCAGGCGCGCGTGCCTCTCTTTTTTCCGGCACTTCTAGCTCACTCTACCAATGTCTCTCTCTCTCTCTCTCTCTCTCTCTCTCTCTCTCTCTCTCTCTCTCTCTCTCCCCCCTCCCCCCCCCCCCCCCCCCCCCCCCCCCCCCCCCATTTTTCTTTTTTCTCTCTCTCCTTCATCACGCCGCCGCTGCCGACAAAGCCTCTGTGTGCAGTTGCGAGACGAATTCCATTCGCAGCTCGACGACGATGGTTCGATATACGCGTGTGTGTATATGCGTGTGGCTGAGAGAAAAAGAGCGAGTAAAGCCCGAGGAACGAGCAAACGACAGAAGTCGGATTTACGTTTGACTAACGCGATTCGTTGTAATTTTCGGTAAAACGAAATGCATGAGGATTGGCTGCTGAGGAAAAAAAGTATTAGGCGCACTCGTGGGAATGCCGGTTTCACGCCGATTAAGGTAAAAGTACCGAATTTGGACCGTTTTTCGTACCTTGTTTTGGGCGATTGTCTATATTATTTGTTTCTGTGACCTTTTTAAGTTTTTTTTTTT
>JAPYYQ010001633.1:0-47904 GCA_030522585.1 Anagyrus pseudococci
TTGCCACATGTGCCCAAACGGTCCGACTTTACCGTAGCCCATCGGTAATTTTTACAGAAATCGTCGATAATTTCTATTGGTTTTTTCTCTCCGTGTAAGGAGGAAAAATATAGGCGCGGAGAAATAAAACGGATATATATATATTCGCTAATTAAAGCTCGGCGCGCGCCCGGCGGTTTTTCGGAAAATAAATTGAAATTATAATTTGCCCGATTAAACCCAAGCCTGCTGCTAAAATATAAGAACGCGGAGATGGAGAGTTACTCGCGAGTAGAGAGGCTGGAAAAAGGGGTGTGGAAAGACGCGAAAGGATCGCAAAGGGTACAAAGAGTAATTGAGAAGAAAAAGGGGGGGGGGGAAAGACGAAGGCAAGATTTCGAAGAGAGAGAGGGTGTGCTATAGATAAGCGAGGAGAGCGAAAGAAAGTATAAATGCCGAGGCAGAAGGGGGGGGGGAAGAAAGGGAGCGAAGGAGAAAATCGGCAAAGAGGGAAAACGAATCGCAGACGTGTACGGGGGAGAATTGCCGCTCGAAGCTGGAATATATCGACGAGTGGCTGGGCCGCCGACTGGCAGAGCTCCGCGTGTTTTTCAGCCGTCGCTCATTTGCGCCGTATACGTGTACACCTCGAGCGATGGAAGCTCCGCGCACAAAGGGGATTACGCGCTCGTAAAGCTCGCGCCAAACTCGCGCGTCTCTTCTATACCGTACTTTTGCTTCGGCGATACATGCAAAAACCATGGGGGCGGGTGTATAATATGTGAAAGCGTATATAATACAGGCGGACTCGAAGGCGCCAAGGTACATCAGCGGCGTCGCATCAGCTTATTCCGGATGTGCCGGTGAAAAGGGGGGGAGGATACATGCATCGCGTCGGAGATTGAGGGTTGGGATGAGAGGAGGCGAGGGAGTTAAAAGCGCGCGACAGCGGAGCTGGTATGTGTCGAGGGAGCTTCTTCTCCCGCCCCCTTCCCGCCGAGTTTACTACACGGCAACCGGAGGAGGGGGGGGGGCGAGTGAGAGGCTGTCCTGGAAGTTGCGCGCGCCCAGCATTTTAATCGATTTCATTTGCTGCTGCTTCTGCATGTGCCTTCTCGCTCGCGTCCCTCAAGCACGTCTCTAAGCGGGTTATATGCGCGCACGCGGCTCGACCCGTGCATACACCTTTCTTTGTTTCCACCTTGTTTGCGTCATTAGAGACCTTAGGGATATACCGAGGGAGGGGGGCTGGGCGTTTGCAGTAGCTGTACTTGTAAATTGCGTAATAAGTGTGTAGCTCAGCAGCGTGCAAGTTTCTCTCTGTCTCTCTGCGAAAGAGAACTGCTTGGAGAAAGGACGGACTATCGATAAGCTAATTACTCGAGCTACCATCCCATAACGTTACTCCCACGCTCCGGATCTTATTTCCGTTGAAAGTATATCGAAAAAAAAGAGCCGTGTGCGTCCCTTACACGCAAATAAAAGAAACTCCATCCGAAAAGCCAAACACGTGAAAACCGTCGTATCCGAGTTAATCAGCAATCCCTTTCTTTCCCCTCCCCCTGCGCTCGAGCTTTTTCGACTCCTCGTCGGCGCACACAAGTGCCTTCGGTCCTCCCGCAATTTGCCATTCACCGCTAAAGAGCTCGTCCACCCCGTTCCCTCCTTTTTTTTTATCGTCATCTCGCTCGCGCGCTCATTTCCCGCTCTCCATCCCTTAGGCTGCCTAGGGCGTGGCGTCTCTCTTTTCGCCCATATCTGCATGCGGCTGCACTCGGCATACACACGCACGCCACGCACACACACGTATCGCTTAAGGGAACGAGAGTAAGGGAGAGACGCAGGCATTTGTAGTCGCTTAACTGCCAGGCGCACTTGGGCCGCGCATAGTCTACGCTTATAATACACGCGGCAAGGGCTGGGGCAGCGGCGAGAAAAAGGGGACTGTCGTGCAGGCTGGCTGGTGGAGCCCCGGCAGGAGGGTTTAAAAAAAAATTAAGTTCTCAAGCGCGACTCTGGCCTCTCTCTCTCACTCAAGAGAGAGAGGAAGGCTCTCTCGCCTAACGGGGAACGAAGATGGCCATGTAATGAGAGAAAAGAGGCGAAATCCGAATGGCTCGAGTACCTCGCTCCCCCACCCCCCTCTCTCTCTCTTTCCGCGCTCGAGCATTTTGCAACCACCCCCTCTCGGTTCTTACCTTCAGCTTCCTTGCCTTACCTACTTCTCCTTTTTTTTTTATTCTCTCCGGCAAGATCTTTTTCTTCCTCGAGTCCTTTTCTTGTCGCGTTGTGCGCCTGTTCCCCTTACCCACCGACAGCCTGGGCTTCTTTCTTTTTTTTTGTTCGCCAGGGCTTTGTCCTTGCTGCTTCGAGTGTCGCTGATTCGGCTAATATGCCTCCGGACCGCCAGCCTGCGGTTTTGCACGTACAGAGAGAGAGGGGCGCGAGTGTCGTGCCTGAAATTCGGTCGCGAAAGATAAAGCGGGCTCTATTGAATTCCGAGGGATGAGGCTGGACGTATGGCTCGATAACTGATTTTTTTTGTTGTTGTCGGCAGATGCTAGTCTTAACGAAATTGAACTTTGAAAGCCGACGATGTTCAAGTGCGCGATTTAATTTTGCTACAGTTTGGATACGGTCCAGCTAGACAGTGCTTTGGGGGGAGGGGGGAGGAGGAGGGAGGTGAGAGGTTTGCCTGCCAAGCAAATATTTTCGCGCGAGTGAAAATAGCGCGTTACGCGCCAGTGTGGTGTCATTAGCGAAGGGCTTTTCCACTATGCCAGTTCATTCAATTTGACATTACAAGGACAATCTAAACAGATAACAGTGAAAAAAGTGAAAAAACGGAAAGAAGAATACATTTGCAAAACCGAAAATCCAGCCTAAAGGCGAGACGAGCGTAAAAGAAAGAGGGCGAGAGAGTCCACATGTGCCGCGTACGCGGGCGGTCTCTCGCTAGTCCACGTGGTACGAGTCCCTCCCCAAAGAGGCTCGTATAGGGGGGCAAGATGGGATGGCCCGAGAGAATATGTGGAGGGCACACGAGGGCGGGAGTTTGCCTGGCCAGTGACCGGTACGGGGGAGGGCCGGTCCACGGACGGTCAGTCGGCGCGCGCGCGTCGCACACCCTCTCTCTCTCTACATATATATACACATCGCACACGACTCTCTTTTCCCGCTTGGATGCTTCTTAAGCGCGTGGAGAGGGGATGCGCACGTGCGCGCCCTCCCCCTGCTCCTTTTTTTCCACCCTGCTGAGGCATTCCAACGATGTGCACGTTGTGTTGCGTATAGAGCTATCGAGGTCAGTGGGGGCATAATGCTCTTTGCTCTTGCTGCGGTCAAGCGGAGGTATACAGTTCGGAGAGACCCTTTCAACAGGCCACTCGAGAGAGCCTGGGCGCGTTGCGTTGAATCGCCGATGGGCAGATTGTATACCAGGAGCTTTCCGAGCTTTTTTCATCACCGCTCTCTCATCGATTCAACGATGTCCGTTTACTTTTTCGCGCAAAGTTCGCAAATACAGAGTCGAGGGGTGGGGGGGGGGACTTTAATTAATTCTCATAGCACGCAGTGCGACTTGATCGGCGGGCTAATTAAGACGGCGATTATAATGACAGCCCTGGCTTCGATATATAAGAACGGGGGGGGGGAGAGCTTGCGCGTTAAAAGAGCTGTTGTATAAGCGAGAGAGAGGGCACACGCTTGCGCGCACGTGAGCCCTTCTCCTTGCCTCCGACGTGTATAGCCTTAGATTTCCATATTGATTATTTTGTGCTACTACGACTCTGCTTCGGCGATGCTTCGTTTTACGAATAAAAACGCCCTGCGACGAGGGCTATCTGTCGGTGTAAATGACGGTGTAAAAATTTTGCGTTTACTGAGTAATTTTTTGTGCTTTTTTGTTGACTAATTAGTTCTTCTTTTTTTTTTTTTGGAAATCGAGTGATTGAGCGATATTCCGATTAGCCCGGAACTTTCGTCAATTACAACGCGATTAATCTCGAGATTAAAATATTCCGCGGAAAAGGAAATTAACGAAAGGTACAGAATTGACGAAACTAAAATTATGTCGAAACGACATCGTCAACGCGATTAGCGAAGTATATTATTCAAACGTGATTTTGTTTTTTTTTTATTAATGGGAAACTTTATTATAACACTTGAAACAAAAAAGAAATCGAATATGATAAAATAAAGTCAGCGAACGTTAAATACAACCCTCCCCTCTCCTTTAGCCGGTAGACAGAGAAAAAAAGCACAGGCAAGCCGGTGACAAAAGTACGAAATTAATCAACGACAACTGTGAAAATAAGAAAAGTGTATGGACGGGGGGGGAGAGGGAAAATTTCAGAAAAAGAGAGAAATAAACAAAGAGAGAGCGCGCGTGGAAGAAAAAGAGAAAACTCGAGATAAGAAAAAACGGGGAAAAAAGAAACAGGGGGTTAAAAAAAAAAGAAATCCAGAGAGAGAGAGAGAGAACACGCTCGGGCTTGAAAACGCAGAATATTACTCAGGAAGATGATTTTCTCCTCATATACGCTTCGCCGTGTGCACGCTCTTTCTCTCTCTCTCTCCTACCGTCTAGTCGACGATGTAGCGGCGGCGGCGGAGGAGGCTATATACGATGCTGGCGCAACAGCAAACGAACGTCGCTCATCCGTCAAAAAAATACGAGCACTCGGAGAAGACAATAAGAAGAAGGGCTGAGGGCTTGCTGCTGGAGCCCCATGGCTGGCGGGGTAGAGGGCTTGGGCCATGCCGTGTGCATCGAGCAAAGAAAGAGGCGAAAAAAAAAAGACGTCGTCCGCCTCGTGTTAACCCAGGCACAAGCCTCCCGCACGTGTATATACACACACGCGTACCACGTACACACGCGTTTTTATTCTGTGAAAGAGAGAAGCTGGAGTGTGGCGGAGAGAGCCGAAAAAAAAGCTCCCGAGTTCGGTGGCCACTGAAGGGGGATGGGTGGGCGGCTCGTTGCGACTGCCGGAGAGAGAGGGGCTGGAGGCTGCAGAGAGAGAGAGAGAGGTGAGCGGAAGAAAGGAGTCGGCGCACGGGAAAGTTTACGCGCGACATGTCGTGCTCTCGCGAGCAGCCTCTCTTTCTCTCTCTCGCAAGCTTTCCCATCCCCTCTCTCGCGTCGTCGCGAATCTTTGCCCGGAGCCTGCGCGCGAGCGAGAGAGAGAGAGAGAGAGGTGTATACGGGGGGGCAAGAGCCCGCGCGCATCGATCCGCCTTAATGAGTGGAAAGAATAAGACAGCCACGCGCGCCCGAGCGCTACTCTCTCGCGTACACTCTCGGCGGGGCTCTCTCCTCTCTCGCCCCCCCCCCACACCCCACCTTTTCCTCGTTCACGAAAGAGAGGGAGTGTGCTACCACCACCCAAGCCAAGTCTTTTCTCCTTCCTCTTTCCTTCCCGTTCTATTCCGACGACGCCGTCTAGCCTCCCCCCTTATACTACATACGCGAAAAGTCGCGCCGGCGAATTTTACCCTCTAACCGAGAGAGACAGAGAGGGAGAGAGAGAGAGAGAGAGAGAGAGAGCTCGGACTGAGCGGCAAATTTTTGGAAGGAGGGATAGACGGATGCTGAGGCACGATTATTATTAATGCGCTTTTGCGGATAGGCGTTTTATCTAGCGTGTATAATTCTGATTATGGATAGAAGATTGAAAAAGTAACGCTATATTTATCAGAAATTTAAAGATTATACAGTGAAGAGGTGCAAAAAGTATTTGTGTTATAGCAGTAGTCATCGCTGATAATTCCTCGTTATCCGCGCGTATATTTCAAAATTTTCAAAGTAAAAGTGAAGAAGCGAACAAAAAAAAAGAAGAAGATAGAAGAGAAAAAAAATAAGAAAAAAGAAAATGCAAAAGTTCGCTCGACTTCCTGCCCTTTCCTTTATTCATTTCCAGTTGGCAACAGAAACTTATACACCGCGCGCGCTACTGCCACTGTAGCGCTCGATCTCGTAGTTTTAAGAACGAAGGAAGAATAAGGAAACGAGAGGGGAAGAAAAGTTAGAGAAAACGTAGAAGAGGAAGAAGAAGAAGCTGGAGAAAAGAAAAAGAGAGGGTAAAGGAACGGCGAATAAGGAGTAGAGGCATTCGCGAAAGACAAAGTCTCGGGGGCGTATAAGTGAGGATAAGAAAAGAGAGAGAGAGAGAGAGGCAGAGTTGGAGAAAGAAGGAAAAGGGGCAAAGAAAAGCTCGAAGGCTGAAGGGATGCGGGCGGTAATGCCTAGCCCGTTGTTTCGCAAGCGTAGAAAAGAGGGGGGGGGGCATGACACGCACGACGTTTCCCTCGCCGAGCTCCCTGTCTCGCGGGCCTCCCTGGAATGTTAATTCCCGGGCGCTTTAATTCTTACGAATATTTCCCTCGTGCCCGCCGCGCGATCGGGGGGGATGGAAAGGGCAGGCGAACTCTTAAGACGAGCGAGATGAGGAAAAAGGAGTGCGACCGAGGGAGAAATCAAGCAAGGGGGAGGGGAATAAGAAGAATGCGAATGAAGAGGAGGGTCCGGGAGACACTGGAGGAGCCCCGGGGACGAAGTCGCGGGGCTGTGTGGGGGGAAAAAAAGGAGACGGAGGAACAATGAGAATGGCCTTGCGCGCGTTTTTTAACAGGCAGATCGACCACTCGCGTCGTTCGATTCTGCGCTTTTGGGAATGAAGAGACGGTCATGTGTGGCTGTTTTCGACTAATTTCACTTTGCGTTATGTTTTATTTTTTTCTTTTAATTAATATTCTATTATATTTCTGATGTCTTTTTTTCAGATGGTGGACTTGTTCATTGGGTTCCCTGGCGGACGCGAGAAGTATACCGAGGCAGGAAGAGAAGAAAAAAGAAGGGATGGAAGGTGAGAAGCAATTATTACTTAAACGAGTTTGAATTACGGGCGATCGAGAATGTATATAAGGTGGGACTTTCTCCGAGAGGACATTTGCCGCTCGATCGCATCGGCATAAAATAAAGAGCCGAGGAGAGAAAGAGCGACGTTATGGACCGGAGTCTACTCGTTCGCTCATTTTTTTCTTTTTTTTTTTGCCTTCCGAGTAGTCCTCGGTGACAGTGGAAGGAAGTCGAGCACGAAGGAGAGCAGTGGTCGAGTGGCTAGTGAAAATGGAAAGTCGGCCGTGGGTTACGCTTTGGTAACGGAGCCGTAATGGATACACGCTTGAGAGAGAGAGATGTGTCATGTGGTGGGCATTACCGAAAGCGAGCGTAATTGATTTTTGCCAAGTGGGGGGATAACTTCGGATTTCACCGGGCTGTTCCGACGGGACACTTTCGTGCGGCTTTTTTCGCGCTGATTCCGCGAGAGCAACAGGTCTCGAAGCACACGTAACCAATGTGTCGATGATGCGTAAAGGATACAAAGGTGAGGGGAAGGGGGGGGGAGACAGGAAATCAGGGGGAAAAAAATAAACCTGCCGGTGGGCACCTGCAGGATGAAAAACATCCCACACACTCACACGCTCTATTGTGACCCGAGTATTATTTAAGAAAAAGTGAATTGCCTATTTTACGGGAACTTCGCGTATACATGCTATCCGTGAAAAGAAGAGAGCGTCGGCTGGGCGAGCAGAAAAAAGCAAGATCGGAAACGTGTGAGACCAGCAGCTCGAGATGAGGGAGGGGGGAAACTCCGGGATGAAACGTAGAAGAGCGAGAGGCAGGTATAGAAGACGGACGCGGACACAAAGAGGCGTGAAGAAGGAAAATAATAGCGGAGCAGAGTGGATAGTCGGACGTGGGAGGCGGATAGAGCCGGCTGAGGAGAATGAAGCGAGCCAGAGCGGCGGCTAAAAAGTCGCGCATACAACCGTTTGTTTTTTGCCGGCGCGTCACGTCCGGTTTCGGCAGGCCGTATATTACAGTCCCGCCTCGCTCAAACTCGCGACGTTACGAGTGGAGAGCGAATGGATCGCGTTCTCTGTATTAGCGACAACGCGTAAGTGGCACATAGGCCCTCGTACCCTCGTTTTTTGTCAAGTATAGTTCGCGGAAAACCACTAACTTCGGTATTTTCTTCTATCGCTTATTCGTTTAGAGAAAATCCCAAGCGCCCAATCGAACCTATATCCACTCGCATACCAGATTTATCCATCTCGCTGACTATATCAGATTCTCGGTAGCTCCACAATCTCTCTCTCTCTTTCTCCCATAAGCTACTGCGGTCGGCAAACACTGCCTCGGCAAATATGTGTGACGTCGTACGCCCTTAGCCTACATTCCCCTCCAGCTCTCATGGTTATTGCGTTAAAGTCGACGAGGGTGTAGAGTCTACGTGAGTGAGAGAGAGAGAGAGGCATCGAGTATCACGAGCCGTGCTATGCTTAGCATTAGAAAATGTTAAACATGTTCCGAGAACGCGCGAGTAGAGAGAAAGCTACAGGTGGGTAGAAGAGAGAGAGAGAGAGAGAGAGAAGCCCGCCCCGCGCCCGGGGAGAAGTTGAGCGAAGAGAGAAGAGCGTTCTAAATCGTTTCTTAAACGCCTAGGCTCTGGCCTAAACTTCCTCTCGTTCGCCTCTCTCGCCAGTTTGACTTCTATTAGGCACTTTAATCCACGGGTTCGATAATCGTCTTTATTAATAATAACGATAATCTTTTTTTTTATTTTGATGAAATGAACGACTGTAAAGTTAAAGTAGGTGGATAGATTGGCTAATCGTATCGAACGTGGACACCGATGTTAGCCAATCCGAAATTAATACCTCGGCCGAATTTCCCCTTACGCCACTTCTCTCTTTCTCGGTTTGCCGATAGAGTCGATGCCTCTCCCTCTCCGATTAACTGCCGATAAATCCACAAAACGACGACTAGCTTCAGCCTGTACTAAATCATCGATAGGCAGAGGGGGCGAGCCTTTCGTATACGCGGAAGGGCAAAGTCACCGGGGTATACAGGGGATATTTCTCTATGCGATCTCCCCCCCCCCCCCGCACACATCTCTCTCGGTCATAAAATGCTTCTCGAGGGTCTCTCGATTCGGTTACTTTGTAAAACGAGAACACAGAGCCCGAAAAAGCCGTTTGAAATAAAGCTGTAGTCGAGCCGAGGATGACGGCTGGTGTCATCGGCAAGAATCTCGCAATTCCGAGCTTCATAACAGCCGGAGGGGGAAGTGTTACGTAAACGCCGAGAATAAGAGAGGCTAGGCGCGCACATATAAGTGGGCGAAAAGGGGCTTGAGCAATGTGCAGGGGGTTTGAGCGTAGAGACGCGCTCGAGAGAACAGCTGTGCTGCAGATCGACTTGCCGGTGTATGGGAGAGGCCGATGCACGAAATCGTATTTGCCGCGCTGCCCGAGTATCGGCCTATCCGCACGTATAGCGTCTCAATCTTCCCGGTCCGATCTCGGCTTTCCTCTCTCTCTCTCTCTCTCTCTCTCTCTCTCTCTCTCTCTCTCTCTGGGCTGGCCATAAACAAACTCTCGCGGCATGAGAGGATGCGCGCATGGACACACTCGCGCTCGAGAGTGTGAGAGAGAAAGAGGCCTCAGCTCACGCGATCTATAAAGTCAACCCCGTAACGATAAATCTTTCGGGGGGGGGAGGGGGGATATGCCCGAAGAGCCGGGGGAGAGCTCTGAAGGGGATAAAGTGGATCGTCGACTAATTGTGGGAGAGATGCACGACTCACTCCACTCGCCAGTCGAGATATCGTTTCTCTCTCTCTCTCTCTCTCTCTCTCTACTATACGTGCGCGCGCGTGCACGGGAAAATTCAGCGAGGAGCGACGTATAGCTGCTGTTATACCGAGAGAGAGAGAGAGAGAACACTAGGCCACGGGCCCCACTTTGGAGATGGAGTGCCGATAGATGCACGGCCCAGAGCTCGGCCTCCAACAACCGCCAGCTCCTTTTGAGAGAGAGAGAGAGATCGGCTTTTATGCACGTGTACACCAGACGATTCTCTACTCGACTGATGACCGCGCGAACTTTGAACTCCCCCCCTCCTCGGTGAACATCTTGCGAGAGAGAGAGAAAGAAAGAGAGGCAGAAGTAGCAGTGAAAGGTGTGAGAGCGAGAGAGAGGAAAGGGGGATATGCTGTTTATATATATTTTATTTATCTTAATTCGAGATTTGCGGCCCTCGGAAATTAATCGGTTATCCTGCTCGAGCAAGAGCTTGCCCTAGCCTTCGCGCTCGCTCGCTCTCTGTGTGCACTGATGCGACCCGTTAAGGAATAGATATTTTCTCGCTGCTCCGATATATCTTATTTCTTTTGCCCCCTTCCCTTTCTTTTTATTTATTAATTTTTTTTTTCCATTCGGCCGAGGCACGATAAACGATTTGAAATATGAGATTGACATTTTATTTATAAATCTCTCGGCCGCATTGCCCGGGCAACGTGAATAATCCGCGGCTCAGCTTCGCGTCCGGATATTTATTGTCACCGAGAGACTCATGACTTGATATTGAAAGTCGAGCTAACCTTTTAATTTTTCGTCGATTGCTCGTTCAAAGTCTTTCGTCTCTGTACAGGTATACACTTATAACAATTGTAAAGCGAACGCGGTTACGACTATAGTTGACAAACAACGAGAAGCACGAGTCGAGAAGCCGTCGAGTGAATAATAAACAATAAAAAAAAAAAAAAAACGATTACGCTTCCAATGCAAATGAAACGTTTCATTCCAACGTGTGAGAACGATATATCGCGAGTCTCGGCTCCGGCTATAAACTCAATCTCTATCGAGCGAGAGGGAAGCAGGCGCGCACGACGGACTCGTTCCGTATTAATACGTAATCGGGGCGATCTAAATCAAAAAAGGAGCAGCAGCCGTGACACTTTATTGCGGAGCCGAGCTTTAACCCTGCCACCGCTGCCTCGGCGATAAGAACTCTCGAGGAAGAAGAAACCTGTGGGGTGGGGGGGGGGGGAGGGTAGCGCCTCGGAGTAGAGATCCAAACATTTGCACAACATCTCTCGCCTCCCGCGGCTCTGTATCGCTGCCGAGGCAATCTCATCGAGCGCACGAAATTTCGCCGAGCCCAGAGAGAAGATGGCCCGAGTTGCATCACAGGCGTGGATCGGCCTCGTGAGAGCCGTTAATACACGTGTTCGCTATGGGGCTCGTGACGCCTCCCTTTCCCTCCCTCCTGATATTATTATACAGCCTGCTCCAGCACGTGTGGCAGCGAGCGCGAAGATGCTAATGCCCCCCGGTAGGTCTTACGGTCTGTATATATATGTATATCGAACGATGATGAGCCGGAGCTGATTTGCCGAGGATATTCCGGCTTTTAAGAGGAGAGACAAGTGCGTCCGAATCGGCTTAGCTTCTTATTATATGCACTGTCCTTGATGACGCTTGTGCTCAATGCTATACCTGGATTTACTATTGTTGCTGTTCTTTCAATTTTCTCTCTCGAGGATCGTTAATCGGTATAGGCTACCGCTGCGAATCGGTAGCAGGGAGAGATATAATCGTTCAAACGGATGAGTTATTAATGAGGGTAACTAGTAGAGGCAAAGTGGATTATACGCAGAGCGTATTAGAAAGGAATTAATAATAGCCCCAGGACGAGGGTAATAATTGACAACGGACGTTTCTACGGGCATCTACTGTGGAATCGAGGAGGGTTGGGGTGGGGGATAACATTTTTAATGCCGCGGCAAATTTTATCACACCCAGGCGCGAGTCGCGGGAGTCTCTATAAATAATGAGCGGAAGTCGGCTATAATTACCTGGTAGCGGCGTTGGTATTATTCTAATATCGAGCTGGATTAACCATTCACAATCCGGACGCTAATTGCAAGTCTTTTTATTTTATTTTCCCTCTTTTTTTCTGGCGCTTCAAATATAGAACGGACGAGGAATAAATAAGAGGTTATGTAATAATAAAATTGTACTTTTATTCAAGCACTTAAGACGGTTTGCATTAACAAAGTGTTAAAAATATCCCAATACAAAAATCCGCGCTCAATATAGGCTTCGCATACATAATTTACTACTGCGCACACCCAATATTTTTTCCCGAAATACCGTTGCACAAGCCATAAACGCATCTCGAGAAAAAAAGAGTCTCATACCTTTGTATACCAGTCACACTAGTCCAAGGAATTCCAGGCTCGCAGGTACGCTTTTTTTTTTTACAACAACAGAGAGGCTCGCGTAAGCAGACAGAACGCAAAATCCGCATAGATCCCATACCGGATCCCGCGCTCGGCTAATTATTAGGGTAGGTCACGGAGCGAGTATATACAGCTACAGCCCGTGGGCTCACGCACGCGTCTTTGCCAATCGGCAAAACACACGTTAACATCAGGAGGCCACCAGCGTCTAGATTATCTCCACACACACACACACACACACACACACACACACACACACACACACACACACACACACACAACACAGCATCCGAGCTCCCTTGGGCAATTTTTATCCCCCGCTCTTGCTCGTTCGTGCGCCCCCGTAGTCCTTACGTATACACACGCGTATGTAAGGAGTGTTTCTCAGTCACCGGGACTTTTCAATTGTGCCTCCCCCTCCCCCCTGTACGATTGATCAATTATCTCGTCGTCTTTCTCTCGAGAGTCCGTGGTCCGGTCTATCTCTCTGTGGGAATCAGCTGGTCTCAGGCTCTCTCTTGTTCGCTCCCTGGCATATGATCAGCGACTTCTCGCTGCAATCTCGCGCGCTCCTGGCGGATTATAAATTCGCGAGCGGCCCCCGCACTGCACGCGCGCGCGCGCGCGCATGCATGTGCATAAGACACGCGCTGCTGAGAGAGAGAGAGAGAGAGTGCCCCTCTATCGCTCGCGCGAGACCACGTTCTTTCTCTCTTTCTCTACAGCTGTTTGTTTGGCTAATCGCCCCGACAATTGCCGGCTGTTTCTTCGTGGATTTATGCATAGGCGCCGATCTCTCCATAGCATACGTACCTCCTCCACTCGCTCGTTCTCTCGTTTGATATAATTTGCCCGTTGCCCAACGGACTTGGCTGCGATCGGGTTGTGTATAGGTCAAACGATATACGGCCGAACCTACGGATTTTTATTTATCCACTAAAAAAAAAAAAAGAAAAAAAACGACGGCTATGTGAGTGGAGGGAAGATAAGAATCTCCAGTACGCACGATTCCTATCCATTAAACTCCGGATCGAAGCCGCAGACGAAGGCGGAAGCGTGGACGCGCGGACGTCTATCGCGGATGTCTCTCAAGCCGCAGAGGCCTTTAAAAGAATCGCGCATAGCCGAGAGGGAGTCGCAGCACAGCTCCTCCTCCTTTACCTTCTCTCCCACCTTCTAATCGCCAGACGGAGATAGAACGAGAGAGAGAGAGAGTGCGCGACGAATCAATTTGAGCTCGCAAATGGAATAGCAGCCGTCCGGTTGATGGCCGACGCGCGCGCGTGACACGGGAGTAGGAGAGGCAGGAGTGTCTCGCGAAAAGTCGCGCGCGCGCGCAGGACAGCTTTACTCGAAGGAGGAGAGAATAAGAAAAAGCCGAGGGAGTGGCGAGGTAAGAGAGAGAGAGAGAGAGAGGTTGGGTAGTCGAGAGGTCGAGGAAGATGGCGGCGTGTTTACTTCGTTAAGCGCAGTTAATTATCCCCCCGCCCCCCTCGTAGCAGCGAGTATGCGCCCTGGGCATGCTGCATCAGTCTGACCTGCAATTGCGAGGCTATGTGTATGTGGGGAAGGGGAAGAACTACGGGGATTGCCGTGGTTGGACGGAGCAAAACGAAAAATGAATCGAGGGAATGTATACGCCGGACGGAGATTTAGCTGCGACAGCGAAGGAGAGGGGGGGAGGGCTAGGTTGCCAGCCGGAAGTCCTGCCTCGTAATTAGAGGGATGATATATATCTCTCTCTGCGGCCGAGCCGAGGAGGAGACGCTCGAAATGCATGCCTTGATTCTCTGCTTCTTTCATATTAGTTTGTCATTGTTAATATATTGTTTTCGTATAGCGTAATTCGATGATAAAGAAACGAACACAAATTGTCGTTACGACGCGAATGAAGAAGCAATAAAATAATCAATTTCCCATTGTCGTCGCGGAAAATTGACATTTCAAACACGGCAGCGTCGTCGTCGGCGCGGCAATCATTCGCCGTATATACTTATTAGCAGTGGTGGCGCGGGCGCACTAATCTCCAAATAAATGCATGAGAACCGTGCAGGCAGGGAAAAAAGCTGAGGAGAGGGAGGGAGGGAGGGGGCTAATTGAATTTCTAAACAGCCATACTCAGCGTAGAAATCTTCGAGAGCCCCGTAGATTTCCGTTAATTTAGCGAGAGACACTCGCCGAGCGCTCCGCGGATAACAGAACAATAACCACACCGGCATTCACCTGGCGAGAAAGAAACGCCGAGAGACAGCGGGATTGATAGAAAAGAAACGACTCGGCCTGTAAGGCATGCGAGTTTGCGGGTGTATGAGAGTGGAAGGTCTATACAGGCGACATCGATGATTAGAAAAGAAAAGTCGGAGTATCTCGGGGAAGTTGGTAATATTGAAATACAGAGCCTGCCAGAAACGGAAGCTCTGGCAAATCGAATATCGGCGGCTTCGGTCCGCGAGTGCTACTTATCAAATTTATCCCTCCTGCTATAGCGCTTCTCTCGCACTCTCCGGCTAACGAAGCGATATTCGAATAAGTAGCATCTCAAATCCGAAATGCAGTTTCCAGTCGTAGCCGGATGGACGGGCAATTCTACCTGGCCTATGCTCCCCTTTTTTTTTGCTTCTTCCTCGCGCGATGTCTTCTCCGCCTCGGATTTTTTATGCGACGTCATCTACGAGGCGAAGACTGAGTCGTCGGATATTGGCCGGATCCGCGGCTGTCCATTCGATTTTATCCTCATCGCGCAGGATTTAATATCGCCGCGAGGTCGGAGAAAGAGGAAAAAGGGAAAGATCGAATATATTTTATGGCCAACGAGATTACAACGCCGATGCGGATGTGTCTCTTGTATCGCGAGCGCTTAATTGACACGCGGCGTTATAAACACACGCAAAACAGGGCCGGCGGCGGATCAATAATAAAACGCGTCGTGAAATGTTGATGCGGGATCGTCTCACACCTCGAGCAGAGTGCCGCTGCTTATCTCGTAATTCAATTTCCGTCCGGCATAATCGAGCGAATCTTTAATAAGTAAGCTCTGCCGGTGCTATATAAGTAGCGGTATAGGGAGACGCGAAAATAATCCATCCAGCCTACGGGCCAACATGAACGTAACGCGACTTACAAATCGATAAACAAACTCTTGCATAACCGGCCAACAACGGTTATTTTACACGCTTATATACACACAACGAGCTGGAGGCTGGAGAAAATGTCATAACAGTTCTATATAGACTAGCGCTGCGTCGCTTAAACGAGACACTCTCTAACTCGCTAGAGAAATTGAGAGCGACGTAATTGAATCGCGGGTATACGAGGGGGGGGGGGGAGGCCTAAGGTCACTACTACGAGCCGGCCATCGATTTACCCGTAGGCTCGAATTACTTTTCCGTTCTCCAAGATGGACGCGAGCCTGACGAGTTTACGACGAGGTATAGCGAGAACGGTATAGAAGCAGGCGGAGAGGGCTGTTGCCGCGCGACTCTTCTGGCCTCCATCAGCGGAGTAATTAATTTTTAATGCACTTTATACCCGGGCGCGCTTATTTCTTTCGTATCACGAATTCTCCTTTTTTCTCCCCCCCCCCCTCCACGGTTATACGCCCCTCCCTGGCCTCGCTTTTCCTCTCGTCTCTCTGCTGCAGCCCTGCGGCAGAAAATGCGCGCACGGCTGGTCTTCCTATCCCTTCCTACTGGAAGAGGAGCGCGAGGGAGGAGGTGGCACGATGCGACGGCGGTTATGAATTTCTAATGAGATTCCGCGGAAGATCTGCGAGCGATTAGCGAGCGCTACGATGACTTAGCTGCACGCCCAAGACAGAGACGGAGATAAAGATGGGGGGGGGGGGGGTGGGAGGTAAGAGCGAGTTTGACGCTGGAAAATCAGGTGCAAAAGAGACGAGGGAGTCGGCGGCTTGTAAAAGTGTGTATACACCCTGTGTGGGGGTTAGCGTTCCAGCGTGATAAAGCGGCCAAATTGCCAGCGGACCAAGGAGAAAGCACCGAGATTCCGGCCGATAAAAGGTGGTAGACTCTATACCTGGTGATACTGCATCGCCTAGCTTCTTCTCCTGTTTTGGATAGTTCCGGTATACACTTGGCCGTGGATACGCGAGGTGTGGAAAATGCTAGGCGAGTCCGGTGGTGATTATAAAATGTGCTATTTTTAATTGTAAAATAAGAAGACGTTCTATCGACCAGGCTCCGGCTTTTATGGATTAAATACTGTTTATTAATTCGTGCACCAAAAAAAAGGGAAGGAAAGAACTAACCATCGTATATATAGATACCGGTTATAGGGATACCAAGGATCGACTTGTAAATTCGGTAATGCCAACTAATAATCGCCCGGCTCAACGCCAGAGAGAGAGAGAGAGAGAGAGAGAGAGCTGCATTTGAGATGATCGACGAGCTTCCCATCGAGTGGGAGAGCCTCGGCGATTTACACGCTCGGCAGGCATGAGGCAAACTTTTCCCGAAGTATGCAAAGATAGTGTGCTGAGAGGAAGGGGGAGTAGGGTAAGAAAGAACGGGTGCAGGCTTTAGCCTCGTATACTTCCCATATATACGCGGGCATTCAGCGGGCCCCGCGCACACACTTACACACACACACACACACACTGCAGTCCGGGGGCTTCCTCTTCTCCACAGCCTATGGTTATGCACTTTGCAAGTTGTTTTCATAAATTATCCCCCGGCTTTTACAATGCCCGCGTGTGCATGCTTCGACCTCTCTTTCGCTCTTCTCCCTCGTTCACTCTCTTTCTTTCTCTCTCTCCTCCTTTTTTTTTACTTCCTCGGAAGGACAGGAAGGACGGGAGACGTTGTGGATTACCGCGCGGCGACAGGTAGGAAATTTGTCCTCTCTCTCTCGTATATATACGGCCCCCCCCCCTCACCTTTTGTCGTTGGACCACTCGACAGCGAGGCTCTCTAGTTATGTGCCCCCTCTCGTCACTCTCATTCTCGTCTGCAGTTTCTGCGTTCTCTCTCGTGCAATCTCGTCGAGCCTTGTGTTTTTCGGCGCGACGTTTGTCGACGACCTCCCCCCCTTCCTTCCATTCTCATCCCCCTTTCTATATTTTGCTTTGTTCGTCCACCCCCCTGTATATTTCCCTGCTGACTTGTTCTCCAGCGTCACTCCTCCATCCCCCGTAGTCTAACTCATTCTGATATTGAAACATGATGAAAGCGCAAGACATTTTTATTTTTCTCTATCTCGAGCTCGGCTAATTCTAATACACTTTAAACGACGCCTTGGCGGTATATTGATTTCTTCGAATAATCGTCGCTTTCAAAATATGACCAGAGGAGCCGGGAAAGAAGGGGAATAACTCAAAAAGCACAGTACTAATTCGGAATTTGCTCGGCTTAAATATTTTGCAAAAACTCATCATCGCGAGTTCAGCCGTCGAAAGCCGCCGGCGCCGAGTGCTGCACAGCTCTTCCGCTAAGCCATATACATACTATAATACACTTTTCCAGCTCTCTATACAAAAGCAATGACGTCAGCCGGCTGGGAGAAAGAATAAGGGGGGGAGAGAAAATAAAATCAGTCTCGAGCTCAACTTCACGGACAATTTATTCGGCTACACGCGCTTTTGCGAGGAAACAACAGAGAAAGAGAGCCTCTAGAGAATAAGGGGAAGCGGAGCACAGGTAGATACCGAGCGCGTGCGTGGCGTTTTATATACAGTCCGAGAAACACACGCTGCGAACGGGCGAGGCCAGCTGGAGGAGAGCTTTGGAAAAGGTCCGTATGTAGGCTCATAATAAAACGGGACGACTCGCCCGAGGCTCTCTCAGGTGCGAGAGTCTCCTGCGCGCCTATACCGCTGCGGGAGAGAGAGAGAGAGAGAGAGAGAGAGAGCGTTATTAGCGAGGGGCCCTTTTTCGCTCTACCTGAGAGCCTTTTCGGGCCCTCATGTTTCCCGCATTAGGAGGCCGCTAATTTCATAATCCCCCCCTCTCGTCGCTCCGGGATACACTGTGTCCGTCGTCGCTGCACACACGAGTCTCTCGAGTTTCCCCCCCCCCCCTCCTCGTTCTCTCTCGCGCGTGGCCCCGCTTATAAACACGCGGGGAGCCACCCCGGCTGAGCAGCGGGGGGTCCATTTCGGTCCAGCCCCCTATTTGCTTTTTTTTCCCACTCTCTCGTCTTCTTTCGCGGTTCCTCTGTAATTTAAGGACGCCAAGACTTATGTCCGGCTACTGGACTACACCAACGTGAGCTGCTTGGGCTATCCTCGGATGAATTTCGGTAGCTCGTGTATTTTGAGATAGACGCGATAAACGGGGCCTTGTTGTTTTTTTTTTTAATAGCGTGAAAGGTCGATTAATAAATGTTGCTTGCCGATTCGGTAAACAAACGTACACGCGCTATAATGACGCTTCTCTGTCTATTTCTCTCGGGGGCGAAATGCTCAACAATACAATAGCTACTTAACATCAGCGGCCATTGTTATTCCACGTTCTCGGTAAGAGTTTGCTAAGCGGAAATATGCCTGTTTCTTCATCGCTGCCGTACAAGCTCACGCCGTGTGGCTCGGCAATGCCACTTAGCAGGTGCGATGAAAAAGCAATTTGCAAAATACGGAAGTTTGGAGGTGGCGAGGCTCTTTCGCCCCTCGCTGCCTGTAGGTTTGTTTTTGGATTAGACGCTGTTGTTCTTTAATTTGCCTGTTAATGCCGGTAAATAGAGTCGCCAAGGTAATTGAAACCAATGAATTTCTTCTTTGGTTATGACAATTTTTCGTTATACACAAGGTTTTGGGTGTTTGTTAAAAATTAAGAAGTATTTCTCGAAAACAAAATTCTCGGCAGGTAACTCAGCTTTAGGTCACTTGGGGTAAAAGTGTCATTAAGAGTAAATTTTACGATTACAACCTGTTCGGAATAAGCACTATTTAGAAAGGTACATCGACGACCTTTTTACGGATTATACCGTTGAAGCATCCTACGCATGTCTCCCAACCTGCGACATTTTTAACTTTACAACTTTATTGTTTTAACGTTGATCACACGGATAAGATTAGCCGTACAGATTTTTTTGTTTAAGATGGTCGTTCGGCATTTATCGTTGGTATTAAACATTTTCTCGGACTTGAACAAATAAATATTGTACAGGCGCAACGTCGAATCAAATACTTACAAAGCTGTTATTATTTATACGACATGGTATTTTCTCGATAGAATAATCTGTTAATAATAAGTTCCACTTGAGAAATAAGTCATTAACGATGTAATTTCAGTCGCTCTCGACTCGATGAAAATAGCATTTTCACTAGGATATTCATTCCATTATTTTTGTTCTTTCGTATTTTCACATTTAAATAATCATGCTCTCTCGTAACGCAGCCGTCCGCGCGGAAAAGAATTTATTACAAAAGTTACGTCTTTTATAATTTTTTCATATTCATTCCGGTCTTCCTTTATTCTTCTGCAAATAAGACGGTGCATTAAAAAAATAAATATATCCAAGAAAAATCTTGTTTATTTTCTCAAAGAGAAAATCCTTGCATTTTCAACAATTTACCTTATGCAGTAAACATTTATTTTCCAGTCGGCAACCAGTGTGTGTCTGTCTGTCATTCCTGAAATTACACGTCCAAGCCCTGGACACCAACATCTCCTACGCCCGTTTCTCACATAAAACGCGCTCTAATAAGCGGCATCACACTTTTCTTTTTTTTCAAAATCCAACGTAGCCGCTAGCAAGAACAATTCCCCCCCTCCCGCCCGCCGCTTATTCTTTCGCCAAAGCGAAGAAATAGTTTCACCTTCCGGTAATAAATTTCCTTCTTTTTGTCGTGTCTCCCTTAACCTTGTCATTTTTTGCTCGTGAGCCAAGCATTCAATACGTCCGCGCTCTCTTTCTCTCTCTCTCTCTCTCTCTCTCTCTCTCTCTCTCTCTCTCTCTTCGAACGATTTCATTTCCCGCTCTCTCTCCCTTCGGCCTTTTCTCACACGCATGCCCAGGGTAAAAGTGCGGGTGTGCAGCCTTTACCAAGATCACCCAACTTCTTCTTCTTCTTCATCGTCTAGCACTTCGGGGAACGCGTAAACTCCTCGCGCGTTACGTGCTTATCCCTCTCTCTCTTCCACGGCCGATCTCCCGAAGCCAGAGGCGCAAAGGAAGAGAAGCCACGAACTACATCCCAGCAAGGGGGAATGAAGAAGATAAACTCTGTCGCTCGGCGATGCCTGCGCAGGTGTGTGTGTGTACTGTTGCGGCGTCCACAGCCGCCGTAAACGGTGGCCGCAGCGAGCGAGCAAGTACATCCAGGGGAATGCGAGGAGGCGCCCGGAGCTTCAAGGACGCCACCTCCCTCCACCTATACACCTTTCTTTCTTCCGATGGCCCGCATTTTTCGCCGTGTGCCTGCGGAAAGCGATGGAAGCTGCGGAGAGAGACCTCCTCGCCGAGGCCCCCACCGATAATTACGAGGCATAAAGTGACGAGAGAGGCTGGACGGGGGCTAATCGAGTTCAGGGAACGTTGCGGAGCACACGTGAAGAACGAGAGATACGCGCGAGCCTATTCCGGGAAACGGGCAGTACACGCTGCGGGGCAAGGCTGGACCCGCTAACCGATATAAGCGGCCGATCTATCTCTCTCTCTCTCGCGAGCTCTCTGCTTTCCTCTCGGCGTTATGGCACTGGGATTGAGAGCTGCTCATTTTCGGTAAACGCCCCGATGCAGGCGCACTCGGTCTTGCACTCTGTCATTATATACAGGAGGGAGTGCAGAGAGCTCTGCCCGAGGAGGCGTCGAGATAGTGTCTTTCTCCTTCTAACCGCTCGCGCTGGCTGGGCCTCTCTCTCTCTCTGGTTTTATCGATTTCCGAAATTTGCGAGGGACCGTAATCCTATAGAGATCAGTGTCTTTGTTAGCCAACCGCGGGATACGTATAGCGTAAGGGGTATAGGCACGAGAGGTCTTATTTCGCTGGGCATAGGCCCCTCGTTACTACAGCCCGTCCCCTTGTATCTCTCTCTCTCTCTCGCTTTTGGAAATTGATTTAAAAAGCTTATTTGCGACCTCGTGCCTTTTCTTTATCTTTCCCATCCGTCGGGTTTTCAAATCTTCTTTCTCCCTCTCGCGGTTATATCTTCTTCGTGCTTTTATTTACATTGTGCGCCGGCTCGCTTCCGAGTAGCGGCATTAAAAAAAAAAAGAAAAAAAAAGCACAGCCGTAACCTTCGCTCCAAACTCGGTAATTTTGTTGAGTGAAATCGTAAAAAAAAAGAAGCTGCTGCTTTTCTTTGGCAAAGCACACACGTGCGACGCTGACTGTTAAGGTAGATCCGTTAAAAGGCGCTTTTATACGAAACGATCGAGCGAAGCCTCTCCCCCCCCATCCGCTAGGGCTTTTAAATTAACAACGCGCACAGAGCGAGCGAGGAAGAGAGTCGTACGTAACATTTGCCTTCGCCTCTTTATTTCCCGCGGCATACGCGTCGACTATACAGAACCAAGCTGAGCAGGATCTCTCTCTCTCGTTAACGCGTCGCGTTTAATTAGCGCGCAGCCGATTATTCGCGAGGGAAGATCGAGCGACATTTCGCTTGGCGAAGCGCGTACAATAAGTCATACACATACACGTGAGGGAGAGCAGCTTGTGCGTACATAGTCTCTTGCCCCTTCTCCTCTTGATCAAGATTTCCGTTTGACGCGCACAAAAGCTTTTTTCGGGACCGCAGAAGAAAAAAAGGGGGCGCGTGGGCCAAGGGCTTCTTCTTTTGGCAAGCCGCACCTTGGTAATGAGGCGCGCGAGCCCCTGCGTGGAATGAGCTCTGAATTAATCATGATGCGCTGCGCGACTCTTTTGGATTCTTCTCCTTTTTTTTTTTGGAGGGTATACCGCTGTGGTGATGCACAACGTTGGCTTTTCAAAAAATTCGCACGAAGATACACACGGGACGAAGTAGTACTTTACTGTATATACATACACGAAAAACACACTTTAAATCATCCGGCAAAACAATTCCGTTCGGCCCCCAATATATAGATGTATAAGCGCGCGAAAGCGAAAGTTTCACTTTATGATTCACCGGGTTTATAATGCGCACGTCTGCCCTCATACAAAAACAGAGAAGAGCGACGCGTGCACACGCACACGGGCACCGAGTAAGCCCAGAGTCTCGATGCTCCCATTGTCCAGCGTATTGGACCGTCATAAAACCTCATCCTCGTTCGACATACCATAGGTTTGTTTCTCCCGAAAAAAAGAACCAAGCGAGAGCAAAAAAGGGGCCGTATAAGGTGCAGAGAGAGCCCAAAGCCTAGAGAGGAGGCCGGACGTCCGTAATCCATTTTCCGTTATAGAGTCCCTTCCAGAGAGCGTAAGACGCTTACGGGAGAGGAGGACGCGCGGCAGGTAGTGTCGTAAAACGCACGGGACCGTGTTCTTGGAAAATCACCGCCAGTGTGAAAGCGAGCGCGCAGGCTCTCCCTCTCATCATAACGCATCTCTATCTTGCTGGAACTTTGGAAAAACATATCTTGGAGTAGGGACTAATACGCGGAAAGCTGGGAGAGAGAGAGAGAGAGAGAGAGAGAGAGAACAATGCAAGTGACCATATGCTGGGGCGGTACTTACCGTATTCTACACCTGTGTCTTGCAGCTCATGTACACCTGTCCCACCCTATATCTCTGCTCGATGTATTACTGTTATATTCTTGCCGAGTTAGTTGGCAGTATTTACTTACCTGGCTTGTTAAACTTTTACCTGACGACTCGATGGAGCTCCGCTCTCAGCTGCGTATTAGCGCCATATCCGCGTTAGCGTTGATTAATCGGATTGTCGTAATCGTCGCTAATGATTAGGGTCGTTACCAAATTCTTTTTAACTGATGTTTCACCAAGTTCGATTCCTAAGAACTAAATCAAAATAAAAGAACAACGAATGCTTCTTTAAGTATCCCGCGAGAACTTCAAAGCCCACACAGTTTGCAGGTTATGTCTCTTTCCAACAGGCAAAAATAGAAGCTTTCAAGCTCTAAACTCGACGCGTGCCGTCGTAACAAATCTTCTCTCGCCCTCCTAGTGACAATTCATCTCCCTCTCTCTCTCTCTTTCCTCCGCGTCGGAAACGGCTGGCAATTCGGGGGAAGCTCTTTCATAATGCACACAAGCTCCACTGCTCATAGCTTCGATATAACCTGTAATAGATCCTCTCCATTCATCCGCCGTCTGTCTCTCCCGTATAAACGCGTGCGGGCCGATGCTCTCCGGCTATTTTTACCTGCGCCCTCGAAAATCCGTCCTGTGCCCCCGATATTTTCATTGATGCGAGCCGAATGAATGGAGCTGATAAATTCGCAAGCCGTCTGTCTTTTTAGATGATAATGGTAGGACTTTTTAATATGTGGCTTAGAGCTTGCAAGAATGACTTCGCAAACATCAATGATCATTTTTTCAATCCGCAGGATACAAGCCTCTTGCGAGACGGTATCGTCCGCGCGTAACAGGAACCCTGTAATCCACTTGATCAATGCAAATTTCATTGGTCCATCAAGCCGCGCGACATTTCTTCCTCATCCCCTACCCCTATATCAGAAAATAACAATCGCGCGACTCGAAGCGTATCATGAATGAATCCGAAATCCAATAAGGCTTTATCAGCCAGACACGACGGTCTCTGTTATGCATCGCTGTTGGTAACTGTCGCAATCGGCTCTCCTCCTCGATTATTAATCCCAAAGCACGGATGAGTTATTTTCGTAACTCATTAGGTCAGACGCGTTCATTGAGAAATCCTTTGGCTCCTCAGACAAGTTCAGCCTTCCGACGTATATATAGCTGAGGCGCGTTTCGGGTGAATGGCTTTATCCACCTGTGCGTCGTATATAGATTTAGTCCTCCAGTCGCGCGTCTATTTCCGATCTTTTGCCCAAGAATCGTAATAGGCGCGACAAACCCGAGTGTACTTGCGATATTGAAGAATTTCTAAACGGCTGAGGTATCGGATGTTATATACTCAGCCGTAGCACCTGCTCGTCCAGTTCACCTGTATATACACACAGCTAGTATAGCAACAGCAGACAGTATAGTGTACCGCTGGAAAACGTAGATTCGCAAGTGCGCATATACCGTGGGTGGTCATAGAAGGGGTGGGTGGTAGAGAAGAGAGGAAGATATAAGCCTGGCGCTGATTTCGAGATGAATCCTGGCATCCGGTGTATATCTCTCGAGATTGGATCGGGAATCGTCCGAAATTCGCGGATTATCAGAAGGCATGTAGCCGGCCGCAGGCCTAACCGCGCAGGCTACACCGCCAAGAGATATCTGGGCTTTCGGCCGCCCGCGTCTCTCCCCCTAGTATCTCTCCTCGGACCGCCGCCAGCAAGATCCCAAAGACAGGAACGAAAAGAGAGATGGTTTCTCCTTCGATCTCTCACCCTCGGCAGCATCTCTCTCTCTCTCTCTCTCTCTCTCTCTCTCTCTCTAACGAAGAGCGAATAACGCGAAATAGAAGCTGAAGCCAGAGAGGAAGAGAGAGAGAATCTCAAGCCGATGGCAGTAGCAGGAACGCCAGTAGTGCTGCTGGAGGAGATGGACGCGGCTAAAGGAAGGTCTTAAGGAGAGAAGCCGAGGAGGAGGAGGGAAGACCGGCGCGTTACCACTGGGAGAGTGGGCGAGAGAACTATGCGTGCATACTATGTACACGTATACAGATGAGCCACGAGAGATGTGTGCTTTCTCTCTCTCTCTCTCTGTATATACATACGTAAGGCCAAGAGAAAGAGAGGGTATAAGGAGAGAAGACGGTAAAGAGGGAGCAAGAGGGATGGCCAACGTGTGCTCCTCGAGGCCCCCCTACCCCCGCGGGTCGAGGGGATGCTACTACCACTGCTGCCGCGGCGGCTGCTATGCCGTGCCCCGGCAAGGGTTCCAAGATACTAACCCTTGGCCAAGCCGCACCCCGAGGTCCAGAATAATCTACAATCCATATCAGTCTTAGCTGGTAGTCCTGCAGCAGCAGCAGCCGCCGCCACCGCCGCCGCCGCTTCTCCCCCGCGGCCTGCACCTCTGCCAATGTTCTCCTCGTCTTGTTTCCTCCTTGCCACCCTCTCTCCTCCCTCCCTCCCCCCCCCCTTACACCGCGCTGGTCGCGTCGGCCGGCGCGCGTCTATCTCCAGCAGTGGTAGTATAGCACAGGGTGGAGGAGGAGGAGGAGGCCGACTCTCTACCCTCCGCGCCTCTCTAATCTCCATCTCTCTCTCCTTGTCTCCACTCTCACCTCGGTGCTCTCAACTCGGCCGCAGCGTGTCTTAGCCGCAAGCCTGCGCGGGGCGAGCTTGGAGCGAAAGGGGCGAGAGCGCAAGAGAGAGAGAGAGAGAGGAACTCGTGGCCTCTCGCAGCAGCCGGGGGACTACTGCTCGCTAGTCAATACCCCACACGTTCCTCGAGACCGTCCCTTACCCTCCCCCCCCCTGGACCGCTGGCCCCTTCTCGCTTCCTTACTTCCAGCACGTCCTCTCGTACATGCACGTGTAGCGTCTCCTCCTTCCGACTTCCTTACAACGCCCCCTCTCCCACCCCTCCCTTCTGTTTCCTTCCTTCGCTGCTGTATAGCGCGCACATGCGAAGCAGCAGCCCCCCCCCCCGTCCCCCTGCTAGCCACGTCGATGAGTGGGTGAATAGAGGTGCCGGGAGGGCAATATGTGCGCGGAGCTTGCATGTACGTAATACACTTGCACAGCCTGCACTAACGACCCTGCCGAGCAACGAATCTCTCTCAAGCTCTCCCACTCCCGCGAAACCCTTTACGCTCGAGCTCGCCCTTCGATTTGGTCAGCCGGAGCTTCTCGCGTCTCCTTCTCTCTATATACGCCGTGGGGTGGTCCGTCTCGAAGCTCTCCTTGGACCTCTGCCTCCGCGATCACAAAGACGAATGGGCAACTCTGACCGAGGCTCTGTGTTATTGCCGCGTCGCTGTATATCGTATGCTCCCCCTCCCAAACGAGCACTTGCTGTCTAAAGAGATTTCACGCTAAACTTCGAACTACCCAGCCGTAAGTATTCGAATCGAATTGGGAAAAAAAAATGAAGCTTTATCTTTTTTAAGGGTGGTTCGATAACTAATTCGCTGATAAGCGCAAGTCTATGTACATGCAAGCTTGTATTTTAATGCTTCTGCTATATACCGTATTAGCGAAATTAAGGGGGGGATAGTCCGCACGGAATCGGGCATGTATTTCGTATATATCAAAGCGGGATTTGTAACATCGAGCTGTGCTGGCTAGTATTGCGTGCGCCTCCGAGTTGCCAAGCGGAATTGCCGGGGAATATCGTGTGCGATTGTTTCACGTGATGTAACGGCTGTACGATGTTTTATTATATTTGTCTACGTACATTCGTGGCGGTACTAACTAGAATTGTACGTTTGTTATTTCCGATTCGTACGAGAAACTTTTAATTCCAGGTCTTTAACGTAAGTTCACAACGAGACCAGGGGGCTGATCTTTAAGAAACTCGAACGTATTCGATTTACGAGTGTACATTGCCAATTACAGGTTACCAAGAAATTCCGTTAAAATTGATAAAACACGTAGATCCAGAAATTAGAAGCATAAAATCTAAAATTCCCAAAATCCAAACTATACGCAGCAACGTCGACTGTCTTTTTTTTTCTCGTCTTCTCATTAAAGGTCAGCGTTGTAACTGCGACTCGGCCGGCTGAATCCGCAGTGATCCTCGCAACTGTCTCAAGATTTCTAGCGGATTAGTTCCAATTAAGACGCCTTCAGCCAACCCCCCCCCCCCTTTCCTCTAATCTCGGCGTCTTGTTATCGGATGTATACCTGGCGACTTGGAGGTCGCCAGCTTTTGTCGAAAACGAATGCAGCTCTCGCGCGAGAAGCGTGTCCGGGCTTATCTGTCTCTCTCTCTCTCCGTTGCCGTCAAACAGTTTGTATTAACGTTCAAGCGAGTTGCCCAATGAATAGCTCTTTGGGTAATAATCTCAGAGCCACTTCTGTTCGACGCGTTTGTCGTTATATTGATTCGCCTCGAAAACAATCAGAATCCTCTAATGATCTTCCGTCCTTCCCCTAATTTGTTAAGAAAACAAAAGCGATTCGTAATTAACCAAAGCCGCACGTCATTTTCAAGTGCAACGCAGTGTTGCATTACCCAAACAAAAAAATAAGAACAAAAAAGCCCCAATCTCCTATCCACCCGTCCAAAAAAAAAAAAAGCAGTTGAAGAGGTAAAAGGACCTTTTCGGTTTGTCAAAAGTCCTCGAAAAAAAACATATCCCTTTCTTTCCAGCCTTGTGCGCGTGTGTATATCCCCCGAGTGCACTAGAATCATTGCGCTCGCTCGCCGCAGTCCTGAGACAGCCGTTGTCTCCTCGTCGTTATAATACCACTGCGAAACACACAGGGAACTGGTAGATGCGAGAGGGGTAGGTTAAGAATGCAGCAAAAGCCATCGGCGGCTCGCGACGTAGAAAGTCAGAGAGAGAGAGAGAGAGAGAACGAGGGAAGGGAGCGACATGCAGTAGGGGCTCGAAAGTGGCCTGGCTGCAGCCGGCGAGAGAAGCAACAAGCTGTTTATGGCCAGCAGTTCTCTCCCCTTCGTTCTTCCCTTCGCGTAACGCGTCTCTCCCTCCACTATGCCCCTGGCCTTTCGGTTGCAGCTCAGACATCGCGATTCCCCGAGGCTGCTGGGCTGAGGGGGAGAACCGTGCATGCGTATGCATAAAGCCAAGTGAAAAGAGAGGGAGAGTGGCGCACTCGAGAAGTGCGTCGGGGATTGAGCTTCTCTCTTATTCCTCCTCCCCCCTCCTCCTCCGGCCGTCCCCCTGTTTACGTGGCTTTTATCGTCGATTTCCGAATCCCGACGCGGATTCGAGGCACACAAGGGGCTTTCTCTCTGTGCGCGTGTGTGCTCGTGGGCTCTCCCCGTGTTTTCGCACCGCAGAGAGACAGAGTTCCCCCTTTTTCACGCTTGGACTAGGGACAAAAAAAAGGAGAGCTCTCGCACTGACTTTTACACGAGTTTCGGCTTATATTGACACTGGATTATGCCTCGCCGAGTCAATAGATTTGTTGCGCCGCTTGAGGTTTCTCGTTTTCGTGAAAAGAGGGGGGGAGCCCCGAGATTTTCGAGAGATGACATTATGCGGAGTTTGGAAGGGGAAGTTACGAATGACTTTCAATGACCGAGATTATCGTGTTTCGCGTTTTTTCGGAGCATCATAACGATAGCCAAGTAACGCTCCGCTCTATTTATCGCGCGGATTATCGTTGCGATAATTTTCTTTTTTATTTCAGACGATCTGTTGTTATTTTTTTTTATTTCATTCTCTTTTTTTTTGCTCTGGCAATAGTGCCTAAAAGTCGTCGAGACGAGCTATGTAAAGGCAGGCGAGCGTCAACAAGTGTTGGCAAGCTCTCGTGTCTTCGATAAAATTATTGGGATGTATACCTCGTGGCAGCGCGCCTTCAAAGATCGAGATTTGAGCGTGCACGTTTTAATAGACGCGAAATTAGGAGGTTCGACGTAGCCCCCACCCCCCCTCCTCGCCCCTCGACGAACTTAAGCGTTTCGTATCCTCCCCAAGTTTAGCAGAAAGCGAAAGTGCGCTTCTCAACTTGCAAACTGGCTCTGCTCTCGCCTCCTCGGTTTCCCTATTACGACACGTTCTCGCAAGCCCATCCTTTCCATCCCCGCAATTTTTTTTTCTTCAGATACGCTGATAGGCGGAGATCGAAGGTGTTGCTTGGGCAATTGATGAGATTATTCTTTTCGTTAATGTTTATTATGTTGAGAAATTATTTGTAGCCGATGTTGCAATACACATCTCCTTCTTTTCACCTTCGTCGATGGATATTTATCTAACGATCGTACATACTCGAGGAACAATACAGAAACGAAGAAACAATCTCCTTTTGCAGGTCAATTAAAGAACACTCGGCGCTTCAAGTCCGCGTAAGCCAGCGACGCTGTCGTCTCCCAATCAAAATTGACAATCGGTCGCGCTAACAACTGCATCTCTGGCCCCAACTCCCAAGACATTCTTCGCGTCTTTCGTCCATCCTCGTTTTGGCCGAGCAACAGTCCAGCTGCTAAAGACGGCAAGCAGAACAGGATCCAGCGGTGGCTATACGTGGCCAGAGGCGAGGATGGGGGGGGGGGTGGGACGGAAGGACGGCAGTGGAGAAGGTGGTCCAAGTCGTAAGAAAGGGGTGGCTAGGGGGGTCAACGGGATGGACGAGCTTGCACGGCGAGGAGGAGAGCAAGAGAGTTGTAGCGGAGTGGGAGGAACGTGTGGCAGGAAGACGAGAGGAGAGGCCGCTGTGTCTCCCGAGATGCCGGAGTAAGATAGACGAGGGAACACGCTAGGGCCGCGCGAGAGAGGGCAAGAGACACGCGTCTGGGCGCGAGGCGATCGAGAGCTGGAAACGAGCTGCCACCGGGGACGGCTGCTGCTGCTGCTGCAGGCGTGGGTCAGAGAGGCTAGAGAGAGCGAGAGGGGCTGAGAGAGAGAGAGAGAGCCAACGGCGCCCAGTGGCGCGGCTGATAAGGAGGAACGAGGAGGAGGGGGACGGACGGACACAATGCGATTCCCATGTTGCGCAGCAGCAGCAGAAGGCTGGGCGAGGAGGACCTGTCCGGGCCGCGGATGCGCCCGCGAGAGCTCCAAGATTGTTGCGCGAGGAGAATGAGAGAGAGAGAGAGAGAGGGCGAGTGAGCGAGAGATGCAGCGGTAGAAGCAGTTGGCGAACTACGTAGGCAAGTGGAGCCTCGCCAGTGAGCGAGCGAGGGGAGTTGGGAGGACAGCGGAGGGCTAGTGAGCGCTGCCGCCGGGGGGCTTGAGGGCGCCGTTAATTCCCCGATACAATGCTCATATCACCTTCCCCGCTCTCCCACCGTTGCTGCCCCCCCCCCCCCCCCCCCCCCCCCCCCCCCCCCCCCCCCCCCCCCCCCCCCCCCCCCCCCCCCCCCCCCCCCCCCCCCCCCCCCCCCCCCCCCTGAGCTGCTGCGTCCAGAGCCACCCCGCATCCTCCTCCTCCTCCTCCTTCTCTTGGCGTGGTTGCCTGCTGGTGAAACTACCACTAGCAGGAGCACCAACCAGCAGAAGCAGTAGTAGCAGGAGCGGCAACGAGCGCAGTACCATCGGCGCCCTCCCACGCAGACGTTCCTTGTCTTACCGGCAAACTTAATCGATATTTCACAGTTTCTTACCCCCTCCAGTACTCCGCGACGGCGGCGGCGGCGGTGGTAGCGGCGGCAGCTCGTGTCCAGCCGCAGAAGGGGAGGCACATCTCTTCCCTCCGCGTATAGCCTCCAATCGCACTACTAGGCAAAGCAGGGAACTCCCTCTCTCTCTCTCTTTATACATTGCCAGCCGGAGGCGAGGGAAAAAGAGAGAGAGAGAGATAGCGTCTTAGCTTCCTCCTTGCGTGCGTGCAAGCGAGAGAACATCTTATATACAGCACGACTGCGTGTGTATGTGCACGCGTATACCAATAGCCATGCTCGAGTTATATGTATGCAAAGATCGGGTTCGAGTCTAGTCATGCGTTGCCACAGCCGCCGCGCCCCGGCGACTGGACACGTTACTCTCGATTCGTTGGCCCTTCTGTATTTCAGGCTGCAACTGGGCAAACCATCGGCCCCGTCTACGTATTCGGCATGACGATGTATTCGGATGGGAATACATGAGAAAATTCGATGAATATTGCAGAGCTTATAGGGTTCCACGGTCGTTATAGAAACTAGAGAACAGACGATGCGAGAATTATTTTTTTTTTCGCATAATATATAGTAGGATGATAATGAGTTTCGTTGAAACTGTGCCAAAGTATTGAAAGATCGAGAAGCAATTAAGGTTAAGATATCCTGCAAATGGGTTCCCTCTTTTTATTGTAATCGAACAACAATGCGGTAGCGAGTCTGAACATCATTGTTCCCACACCAATGACAATTCTTAACGGATGAAACCACAACAGGATGACCATTCGTTCTCGAACCCTATCCATCCAATCCTCAATCGCACTTCACTCCTGAACCAAAGTCCATTCCTGCTTGCAAACAATTTCGCGGACAAGCGTCGACGTCTCGTCAACCATAGCGACAAATCGAATCCCGAATTAACGACGCTGCGCCATTAAACGCGAGAGAAGTTGCATAAAGCACCAACCTGTCTATCCTTCTTCTTCTCTTGTTTTGGCTTTGGCTTTCTGGACAGTCGAATTTCGACCCTAAGACGTTTGCCGAGGAGAACACCAGCGATTGCAAATTACTTCGGCACTTGCCATCCCTTGGCGTTACAATATCTCAGCTTTGCCGATCGATTCTTTTGTTACGATCGATTGTTGCCTTAGCCCTGTTGGTTGATATAAACATTGTTCTTTGGATTAATGTTGTTTCGTTGATCTTGGATGATAAGATTATACGAGATGATGTATGGACTTTACTTCCTTTTTTTTTTAATTTTCATAGAATTATTTGAAAAGGGTACATGTTAAATAATGACATCAATCTTGTTCCAGATTCGCGCCTACGTGAAAAGTCAACGATGCATGTATACTGCTGCGCCGGTGAGTAAGACACATTTGTAAACTAATTTGTCAGCTCGAAGAAATAATTCAATTTAATGGCAGTTTAAAAAAAAACGATAACAAACACAATAGGATCTTAATGACATTTTATCACCTTCGAAGGAGACGTATGAGCTAATTAGGATTTTCAAAAGGCAAAAAAACAAACAGTCTCGCCTTACGTAAAATGTCTAATTAGCCTGACGCGAATGACAATGAGAAAAGGACGCTCGGAAATGAATAATTTTATGAATTTCAATATTACAACCCAAGGTGCCCCCCCCCTCTAGCTTTATACTTCATACTTGCAATTTTCAAGAAAACACGATCCGTGACACACTTGAGAGATACGACGTCGCGTTGACGCGCCTTGGCGAGAGAGAAGCTTTATATAGATTTTCCTTGTAAAGGTCGTTTTACTTCGTTATCTGCTGAAACAGACGCAGATAGAGCGTAGCCTATCATTTACTTTGAACAAGATGTATCGTTGACATGGCTTTTCTAAAAAAATAAAAAAGGTCGTGGCGTGGGAGAACCAAAAATCTGGTTGGAAAACTCGGTTTTCCCGCTTATAGGTCTATATCGTCACACGCGGCTATCGTTGCGGGCAGATTCTCGCGGGACGAATCTGCATTCGGACTCCCCCCCTTTGCTCAGCAGTGTCAGTGGCCGCAGGGCTCCGTCTGTACCCCGCGCTTATAGCTCATCCACACACAGACGTAGAGCTAGAAACGAAGAGAGCGGGGCATCTCGTATCTTCGTGGAACGGACGCGGCAAGATCCGTTACTGTCAAACTGCGGCCACCGCCGGCGCTTCTCCTCGCTTCGGCGCGCGTATCTATATATACATATACAACGTCTTGGATGCGTTTCTCCCGTTACTCTTCGGCAGAGACTCTCCGCGGCGCACGAATAGAAAGGGTAGGAGAGACAGAGACCAACGGCTTTGGAACTCGGCGAGGGAGGAGAGAAAGAGCCGCTCCTTGGCCGCAGTATGCCTTGTGCACGTGAATCAATAGCATTAACCCATTCCCATTCCACCCCATCAGAAAAGCCTTGAGCTCGCGGCAGGAGAGCGAGAGGGAGGGATAGGGTGGAAGAGAGAAAGAGAGAGAGCAGATCTAACCTGGCTATAGGAGGGAGCGAGGATCGTAGAAGCAGAGCCGGCAAAGGAGTCTTTCCGGCCGCATCTCTCTCGCTCCTTCTCCTGCTTCGGCTCTTCGGCGAGTGTGGACGAAGGCAGCAGAGGCAGGAGGGCAGCGTGGGGTGGTGGAAAGGGCGGCAATAGTAACAATCCCGAGGTATTTAGCCGCGGCAGCTGTCTCTCTCTCTCTCTCCTTCTACCCTCCGCTCGTCTTATACTGGCCCCCCGTCCGCCCTCCAGGAACCCCTGGTATCCCTCGAGGGGCTGAGGAACGAGCGGACACGAGGAGAGTAGCGGACTGGTGGCCGATGGGAAGGAGCCGGGAGATAGCGCCGGGCGTTAAGACCACGAGGAGCGCCTATGTACACGCGGCATCCGTCCGCCGACACCCCCTCCCAGCCATCCCACCCTCCTCCTTCTCATCTGCACCAGCTCCTACCGAGATCCGCATATCCCTCCTTGGATCCCCGAATGCCACTCTCTCTCTCTCCTCCTTCGACCCGCGCCCCTGATCCAACGGGGGGGCATCGCAGCGTCCTGGTTACTCGGGAAGAAGCCACACTTACGTCCCTCGTCTTGCAGACCTCGCGGATATATCTCGAAACAGTCGGCCCTGCCACTCTCCTGCTTCTCTCCTTCTCTTCGTTTCTCTATCTCTCGCTCGCTTGGTCTATGTGTGTACGTGTGGCCAGAGTTTCCTCTCCAGCTATACAGCCTTTACCACTCCTCGCGCGTCTTACTGTCGGACGTGAGCCTCGTCGCGAGAGAAGGAGAGAGACGCCCTGGACGGCGTCGATATGTGCGCGCATTGCTCGTAAAACCTTCAACTCCGCGGGAGAAACGAGAGGAATCGGGGTGAATAATTTTACGCGTCGCTTCCTTGCCAGGATCTATCTGAGATTTTTATTATTTTATCGATCATTCGATTAATTAATTAATTTTTATATTGGTCGATCGACGATACGATCGTAAAAACATCGGGGCCAATACGAAAATTCGAATTCGTTAGAGCACAAGAAATTTACGCCTGTAACAGAGGAAGAAGACCACCCCTCTCCAAAAAAAAAACTAGAGCAACATCAAAGGTGACAGCTGCAGAGCTATGTGGTTATATATATATAGGGTCCCGGCAGCAGCGGCGATTCTCGCAAGGCACTGACCTGAACACGTCGCTCTATGCGATATATATATACATGCACACCAGATTCCTGTATAGCTCCAAGGAGTACAGCAACGAAGAAAGGGGCAGGGGGTACACAGGGGGAAGTGGATGTTCCACACAAATGACGCAAAATCAATGGCAAGCTTAAGTCGGCGATTGTGTCCGCGACGTGAAGGTGGAGGGACCCTAGTGCAAGGAGAGCCAGGCTGGCCGACAATGAGGAGCCGAGAGTTAGGGGATGAGAGAGAGAGAGAGAGGCGTATATAGACGGTCCGAGGAAGACAGCACCGGCTTGGCGAAGATAGGCGTCGTGGCCCTCTCTCTCTCTTCGGCTTGTTTGCCGAGCTGCGCGCACTCTCTACTTCGGCCCTGTAATGGGAAAGTCGATTGTTTCGCGGATATATAACGGCCCAACGCCATTTTCCACCCTTTTCCACTCGATATAACATTTTATTTCTTTTTTTGAGCTGCGAAAAATCAGAATCCAAGCTGGGAGAGTTGCTGGCGTTTGGTCCGCTTAATGTCACAATGGTATACTTATGTGATAATGTTTGTTTGACGACACCTTTATTAGTTTCGTTCAGAAGACGTTTCTTCTTATCGCAGTATTACTTGAACCAGTTGGAATATCGAGTGGAAGATCGAGAAACAAAAAACAAAGCCCCCAAAATATTTCCACAAAGCTTTGCTCTTCATTAAAAAAGAGAAAAAGAAAGAGAACATCCTGCCGAATCGAGGGGTGCGCGACTCGATGAACCGCAGGAGGCAATTGCCAGCTCTCTCGCGCACGTGTACCATAAGCCGATCGCTGAAAGTGCGCGCGTCCCGCGTGTATAATACGAGATGGAAAGCCGAATGAGAAAAAGAAGAAGAAAAAAAGGCCGAAAGGAAGTAAGCAAGCGGCAAAAAAGTCGAAACGAGAAGAAGAAGAAGAAGAAGGAACCGAATAAGCGAGGGAGGGCCGGATGTGGACTGCGGTCGTCCTCGGCACTGTCATGCATCGACGCGCGTATATCCTCTGCTCTCTCTCTTTCTCTCTCGCCTCCCACAGGTCGTTTCTTCATGCGTGTGTGTGTGTCTCAACGATGACTCGGACGTGTCTCTTTTATATATTTCGCTGACACGCGCGAATAATGCCCGGGCCTGTTTTATATCGAGCGGCCGGTAATATAGCGGTCAGGAGGTCAAAGGGAGAATATAGGTCGGATGACGAGTCAATCGAAAAAGCAGCGCCGATAAACTACTACGCGGTGTCGTGTGTACGGCGGATCGGAGAGCGCTGATTAATTGTGTGAACGCGATCCGCGTGTTTATCTCTGCATCTCGATCTCGTGTGTGATGGCATTGTTTGGCTGGTCACGGCTTTATTTTTTCGCCTTATTCTTTTAACGCCGCGGCTCGGCTGATAACAAAAGCTTCATTCAGTGCGTTTGTATGGCATTGCTCAATGGGGGAAACTTGGTTACTCTCGTCGCTGTACACGCTCTCCTGTATGTATGCGAGATTTTGAAACTCAGCGCGTCAATTTCTCTACTTTCTTTTGTCTTATTTAACAGCAATACAAAGTCATTAAGGTAGAAATGAAAAAAAAAATAAGAGAAAAAAACAATTACGAAGGAGAAAATAATCGAGTCAAAGAGAGGCGATAAGGAAGGCATAATCCAGGGCGGGGGGGGGCGAAAAATCCAAACGGCATAATGCTCGCGCGAGCGCGCTGTGTTCCCCGGCATTTTTTATTCATACGTGAATAAAAAGGAAGAGAGAGAGGGAGAGAGAGGGAGCGATCGTATTCTCGGGCGGGCGTTCGTGATATAACCTTTTTACGTCAAGCGTAGGGCACTTTATTTACGAAAATGAGATTTTGAATGTCAATCTTTCATAGCTCTCGCATCGAGTCACGCACCGGCGTGAAACGCGATCGAGCTCCTGACTAAAGTAGCGGAATACGTAAAGCCTAAAGTGAATGACTGCGGCAAAGATAAAGTTATAGGTAGGGGGGGGGGGGGGGGGGGAGAAACACATTGGGGGGCGGGGGGGGTGGGGGTGGGGTTTCGAGGTAAAGGGGGGCGATGTAAAAGCGCGAGTTTAGATTTACAGTTTCGAGCTTGGACACTGACACGTGCGCGTATTACCAACAATTACATAATTTAATTGGCACGCATGGTGCCATCAACAAAATTATGCAACCTTTTCGAATTCGAACACAGAGAGAAGAGAAATTTATTCAGCCATTCCAAATCCAATTTAAAAGCCCCGAACTCATACTGTCAGTCTAGAGAATGAAAGAGACAGAGAGAAAAAATAAATTCAAGACGTCTCGATTTCAAAAAAAAAAAGAAGCTCTCGTCCCTCGGGGACAGAATAAGGTGAGCCCGCAGCGATGTACGAACACACGCACGCGAACGCGCGAGTCACGTGAAGCGCGTTTATAGTCAGGGGGTTACTGTGTAGGGGTGGCACGCATCCCTACTCCCTCGCGCAACGAATTAAGAACAGAGGGCGAGCTTTTATGCCCACGTCGTGTGCCGGCGGCGGCCCTTTAATTCTAATCAGCGTCTGATGTCATCGGCAGCTGGAGATCGATTTTTTCCGCCAACTCTCTTCTTATACTTGCCTGCCTGAGCACGTATACACGTCGCTTTAATCAAGCATGCGGGACTCTCTTTTTCTTTCTCCTCCCCCCCATCGTTTTTCTTCTTTTCTTATATTTCTCTCTCTTTTATTTTTTTTACCTGATCGAACGAAGATGAATAATAATTAATCGCTCGGTCGCGTAAAGGGCCGAGAGTGTTGTGTGCCCTGAGAGAGCGCGTATATTTGAAATTATAATAATGACCGCCGGGGGCCAGCTGAGAAGCCGGCTGTCAATTTATTCTCGCGTGTGTTTCTCCGGCGAGGGGATCTTTCAATCGCCGAGCTGCGATTATGGACTTTCTCTCTCTCTCTCTTTCTCGCCTCTTTGAATAATATGTTTTATTAATGCGAAAGCAAAACAAATGTTTCACTTAGCCTCGGCTTATGATTTTCCTTGGATTTCACGTCGTTTTGTAAGTCATTTTCGGATTCGAGTTAAGCGACTCGTGAATTAAGTACGCTTTGCGTCGCGGCAACATTTATTTACTCGTTCGAATAATTAATTTATCGCATATGTAATTTTTATACGATCAATTTTTATTATTTTCCTTGGGAATGTCGTCGCTCCCCTTGTCTCATAAATGAACAAAGCGTATATGTCAGCGACAAAGACACTTAGACGTAGGTATATTATATATACTGACCAAGTTACGAAACACAATTGAGACGTTTGAAACGTCAGCGGCGCGGCAGAGATTTGGACGCATAACCCGACGATGATTAGGCAATACTTCTGGCGTTCACGAGAGCCCTGGCATTTATTTCTTACAATTCTAATTCTGTATCGACTTAGAACTATATGGGTAAACAGAAAACAACAGACATCAAATCGTCAATCCTTTTAAACAAATGCAAAGCCCGTACAGTCACTGCGGTAAATAGAGAGAAAGAGATAGGGATAGAAAAGTGGGGGTGGATCTCGCAATAAAACGGGATTTCCACCTATATCCCTTGGAGGGGGGGGGGCGTAGGACGGTCGTCGGGAACAATCGGTGATTAAAGGCATTCGTCAAGTCGGGCCAAGCGCTCTCTCTCTCTCTCTCTCTCTCTCTCTCTCTCTCTCTGCGTATAAGTACGGGGACGCGCGTTTCTCGGGAAGAATCTCCGCAGACATATACATACAGACACGCACGCACAGACAGACACACGTATAGGGGCGCAATCGCGGCGACAGCTAGTGGAGGGTGAACTGGTGGGAATGCGTGTCGGCACTCTTAGCCTCTTATACTGGTGGTGGTCGTAAGAAATGCTCGCGTATATATATATGTATATATACGCTCGCGCCCGCGCGCGAGAGAAAGAGAAGAAAGTCCCGTGGTGTATATGTATATACGTGACTTTAACGAAAGAGCGAGAGAGTTTGCGTGACGGAGGAGAGCGAGGGAGTGAGAGAGAGAGAGAGAGAGAGAGAGAGAGTGGGAGGCTAGAGGGAGTAGAACCGAGGAGGGAAACACAGGGGCGGAGGGAGAAAAGGACGGGGGAAAGACGCGGTACGAGTAAGGGTGAGGGGTGAGCGGGGGGGGGCTTGAGAGTTGCTTGGAGGAGGCAAAAAGGAGGCAAAAGACGCCGAGCGGAGCAGAGGGCTGAGGGGGCTGGAAGGGGAGGCAAGGAAAGAGTGAGAGCTGGAGGAAAGAGTCAGCGAAAGCAAGAGGGAGAAAGAGAGCGGGAAATGAAAGGGGGTGAGAGATGGCTGAGGAGAGACGCTGGGTTAAGAGAGAGAGGGTGGCTGCTGGGATGAGTGCGCGAGCGTGTGTACGTACGTGTGAGCGTGTACGCACGCGCGCACGTGTATATACAGAGAGTCTTAGCTCTATATAGAGAGGAGCGAGGCGGCGGTGGCGCCGAGGAGAGAGAGAGAGCGCGCGTTCATCAGCCTCGAGGTTTTAAATACGAGCCCGAGGAGGCAGGGAACTAAGGAAGAAGCCCCCCCAGCCACCCACTCTTTCCAGAGCCAGCCAGCCACCCTACAGCCGCGACAGCCGCGCGCGCGCCACTCTCTCTCTCTCTCTCTCTTTTTGCCCCCCTTCTTTCTTTCGCCGCCCGGCCAGCCCTCGCCTTGCTGCTGTATATGCAGAGAGCGAGAGCGAGAGAGAAAGAGCCCAGTGACGGATTGATTAAAAATATAAGGGGCGAAAGGCGAGTGCGCGCGAGAGAGAGAGAGGGCTGTGATGGTAGCTACGACGACGGAGACGACGCCTGCGACGACGCCGCTGCCAGAGTATCGGGCGTCCGTGAAATTTCTGATGGCTTCTAATTAGAACTCCCTCTCTTGTCTTCTCCTTTTTTTTTTCTCTCAGTGCTTTTTCGCGGCGAATCCACGCCAGCGAGTGATAGAGATTAGAGAGTCCTGCGCTTAGGTCCTTCTTTAGAACGCGAGATGTAGCGATCGCGACCTGTAACGAGGGGTAGGGGGAGGCATAAGCCAGAAAAGTCGGAGGAGAAATTAAAGTCGCGCCAGGCGCGTTGCGTAATCTAGTAATGCGTCGTCGATTGGAACGTCTCCGGCGTTCTCCCCTCCATACTTTCTCTCTCGTTTTCTCCCCGACGATCTCTGACGCGGCTTCTCGGCGAGCTTTTCTGTCTACGGCTGAAATTCGAGATGTATGGCAGCGCGTGCGTGCGAGATACGCGAAAGCTCTGCGTATGAGGGGGATAAATGTGTTAATTGACGTTTCGAAATCGCTTCGATTTCTCGTTGCCGTGGATTTTCGATGCCGACTGGGAAGTTGGCTCGGTTGGACGTGTGCTGTTTCGATTGTGTATAGGGGTGAAGTTTGAATTAACGCGCGCTTGTCGTAAACAGGATGATTTTCGTTCGAACGGGGGAAAATGGAAAAACAGAAGCGCGAGATCGTTGGCAAACGCGCGATGTATAGCTCGTCAGTTACATCGCGCTAAAGTTTTTGTTCCTTACGTAATTTACGAACGAGAGAGAGAGAGAGAGAGAGAGAGAGAGAGCGATGGAGGCTATTATTAAAGCGAGTATTAAAATGTGCACGAGGCCGTAAAGCTTTTTCGCGATTTTTTTGTTTACCTCCAGGAGAAAAAAAACGCGAGACAACGGAAACAAAAGCTCCATTTTTAATGTACGAATAAACATTTCGTAGTTCAGAATAAAAAAAAAGGAAATATCCGTGAAAAAAAATATAAGCGAAAACAAAAAACCGAGTCATCCGACGGAGAGATTACGCGAAGACGTTCTTTAAGAACCAAGCCGAGCAGCCATTTACGAAGCCCGGCGCGCATCGTCAAATTGTACGGACCACTTGAAAAGTAGAAAAAAAAGCACGAGTAAGTTGGAAAAAAGGGTAGAGAAAAAAGAAATGTCCGTCCGGCCAGCGAATCTTAAAATCTAAGGCGGTATTGTAACGAGGCAAAAAAAAACACAAGGAGCCCACTGGGAGAGCTTTGTCCTTGTCAAGCCGCACGTGTACGAAATTAAGACTCGATCCGAGGGTCATATCGCGAAAGCCGGGTTATCGAGCCGTTAAAACAATGGGCAACCGATGACAATAACGAGAGGTTCTCTCGGCGTGTGCAGCCTGGGCAAAAAACTCTTTTTTCCTCGTACAGCTTGGCTCCGCTAGGATTTTAAGCTACGTCCTTTTCTTTTACGTCTGGGAATTTTAATTAATCCGGCATTCGCGTGTATTTTAAGCACGACCATTGCTACGCCTTTGAATCTTACGTTTCTCTTTATTATAAATAATTAAGCTTCTGACATAAATACGCGCCTTACCAATCCCCGCCTTTTACTACTTAATCCGGCGTGATTTTAAAATTTCCCGAATTTTCGACGAGTGTCTATCTTCTGATTATTACGAATACATATCATTCCGTTGTATTATGAAAATCTTGAAAGGCGAGTTAATAAAACTGGGGAAAAAAAATCAAAGAAACATAAATTTTTGAAAATATTTTCGACGCCGAGCCGACGACGGTGTGGTTATTCGTAAGAAGCTACGGGGCTGCATTTTTAAAGACTCACTAAAACTTTGCACTCGCTTTCAAAACTTTTACATGGGCTTGCCTTACCTTCCGCTTTTTTTTTCCTCCAAGTAACCTTGATGAATTACTTTGCTTTCAAGTTACTCAGCCAGATGTATATCATACGAGCCTCATGAATAACCCACGATCAGAAAAGCGGTAATTAGTTATTGTAACGAAAATCATGCGTGTGTCTGCATAAAAAAAGTCAGTATAGATGCGATAGGAATGTGTATGGGGAAGGCTAGTGGTCGTATAGCGATCGATTCGCATCTCCGCAGCGTAAAATGAAGCGAGGTTTATTCAAAGGCTGCGCACAGGCTAAGGGAAGGAGAGAAACGAGACGAGCTCGATTTCGTCCTCCTTAGTTCTTCTCCCACTGTGTGTGCGTTGTGTATACCGAGAGAGAAGATATAGGCCGCGTGCGGTGCGCGGAAAAACAAACCCCGTCCGCGCGCTTGCCTGCGGGATTCGCCTCGTACGTGCCTCGCGAAATTGGTTAAGTCGCTGGTGTAGGAGCCAGGGAGAAAAGAGGGAAATGAGCGCGGCTCCCTTAATTCCGATCCTTATACAACCGGGGGTAGTGCGAGAGACGCCCGTGCTCGCCTCGCTGTCTCTCTTTTTCCAACTACCCCTACTCTCCGCGGCTTTTTCCGCGCAGCCAACCCGCTCCGGCCGGCTTGAACTTTGGCTTTGTCTTCTTGTTTCTTATATACTTATGCGCGACCAAAGTTTTTTACGTTCTCGATGGTAATTTTTTGTTTTGTTTGTTTTTTTTTCTCCTCGCGAATATGGTCGTATGGTTATAGCGACGAGCTGGATTTGATGACGCTTAAGCGGTTATTGTTTGTTTTTTTTTTGTTTGTCAATTGCGATCGTAAAAACGAACATAATTAGTCAATTTTATTTTTTTTCGCAGTTTTCAGGAAAAAAATACCATACACCAATGAGGAATTCGCGTGTATTTTAATAATCGCAGAAATTGTAATAAAAATAATTATAATATACTAATGAGCAACAAAGTTGGGACACACGCGTGCGTATCCGACGGCAAGTTGCTTTACTCGTTCCCCCCACCGTAGCTCCCTTTTTTATTTTTTATTATTTAATCCACACAACTGCGACATTACGGGTTTTAGACAATTTTGCCCAACACACAGCCCGGTGTTCATTAAAAATTTTACTGAATAGAAAATCTCGTTGCGCGTACGTCGTCGAGCGAAGTAAGCCAGAGAGAGAGAGAGAGAGAGGCCAGAGTCGTTGCTGGAGGGTGTGTGCGAGAGAAAGGCGGGGGGTGGCTAATAAAAAACACACATTAGCCAGATCCCGCGTGCTCTCGAGGCCCCGACGTTAGCGAGAAGAAAAAAACCGATCGTGGACGAGAGCGGGTTGGGGGGGGGGGTGAGCCGGCGAAGCGTTGGAAAGCCATTAAATTCAGTGCGCGCCGGGTAGAAAGTTTGAAGGGAGTGGTGGCGAGGGGAGCGGTGGGGTTGGAAGGGGGGCTTACACATCGACGCTCGCCAAAGGCAGGCAGTTTCGATGCGTATAGTTTTAAATAGTCCGTGCGCCGCTCATCTCGCGCCAACCTCTCTCGGTGTGTATGCGTGTTGCTATGGCTATGGTGTGTACGTAACACTCACACGGTTGCAGAAGGCTGAGAGAAAGAAGAGCGCCAGCAAAAGAGTGAGTGAGAGCTAGCTTCGGTGGGATAAGGACAGGTTGTGTCGCGGGTAGGGGGGAGGGGGAGGTTGGAAAAAGAGACGCCTAGCCGCGAAGAAGAGCTCGCGAGCGAGAAAGACAGAGAGGAAGCTAGAGGAGGCTGAGCGGTGCCGTCGGAGATAAGACGCAAACGAACACACCCGCCCGCGTCTCTCCTACGCTCCCGCTTCGTTCAGCCACCCTCGGCCCGGCCTTTTTCGCCCTCCGACTCACTCTCTTGCCACCCCCCACCCCCTTTATCTTTCTCTCTCTCTACAGCCTGCGGCCCCCCCATCTCCCGCGCTCGTCGTCGATCGATAGCCCCACGCGGAAAATTCGAAAGTAAGATGCAATTAAACAGCGAGCGAGGGTAAGCAAGAAAAGGGGTGAGTTTTCCAGGCGCGCTCTCTCTCTCTCTCTCTCCCCGCTCGACAGGCTCCCTACCCAACCCACACCACCTCCACTACTGCCGACGTTCCAGCTTTTCCTTCTTCTTCCTCCTCTTCTTCTTCTTCCTTCTTCGATTTTCTTCTGCCGCGCTCTTTGTCTTCTCTTCTTCTACTTCTATTTCTCTTTGCCCCCCACACCACCACCACCACTTTCTACGAGTGAAGGAGACGGACTTGCTCTCTCGGTTTCGCGAGCGAGAGGGAGGGAAAAGTGTAGCCTTCCTCTCTCTCGCTCGTAAAGGGAAGCGCGGTAGCAACCCTTTTTCTCCCCTCCTCTCCCGGGGCGCAACCAGCCCTCTCTCCTCCCGCGCGTCCCTTATCCTTTCACTGCCGAGTATTTATATTGAGCGTCTTAAAGCATCTCCTTTCCTACTTATTCATTCCGTCTCCCTCGCAGCTTTCTCGCTCGCTCCCGTTCTGTTTCTTACATGCCCGGTCCGTTCGTATCAGACACCCCCCCTAGCCGCGTACACTCGGCCGAGTGTACGAGGGAGAAAGAGAGAGAGAGAGAGTCAGCGCTCTCTCGTCCTTCGTGACGTCACTTTAAATACTCTTTTTCAGACTTGCCGAGTCTGCCACGAGTGCCGAGGCTGTTAGGTGGCTGGTAGGGGTGAAAAAGGACGGCTCGGAGGAAAAGGGGGGAGAGGTAGTGGCGGCGGCGGAGCCACTGGAGGAGGAGGAGGAGGGCTGATGGGTCTAGCGCAATTGGTAGGCAGAGGGGGTTAACGTTAGAGATGGACCTCCTTTTCCTCCGGCGCTCCGACGACTTCGCTTTTCCTCCGTGTCTTCTTCCTCTTCGTCCTTCACCCCCTGGCTCTCCTCTTGGTTCGCCCGACGACGACTTGTCATCTCGCTCGGTGCCTGCCAAGACGAGGCCAAGCGAGAGAGAGAGAGAGAGAGAGAGAAAGAGCGCGAATGAAGCGGGTGGTGAGCTCGAGAGAGAGAGAAAGAGAAACGGGAATTTTATCCTATCCTCGTTTCCTTTTTAAGTCTCGGGGAGAGAGAGAGAGAAGCGTCGCTCGTTACACGACCGCGCCAGCCGTGGCGGCTCTAGCTTTATCTCTCGCTACGCAGCGGGAATTAGTAAACGAAGGGATGTTGCCTCCCCCGCGCTGTATATGCCTCTCGCTCTCGCTTCTTTAACCCCACCCACCTACTTCTTCGTCTTTCCTTTTTCCCTAGGCTTGCTTCTCCTCGGCGCTCGTGCTTCTTTCGCCAGCTCCTCCGTCACTGTGTGCTCTCTCTCTCTCTCTCTCTCCCCCTCTTCGTTGTTGTGTGTGAGTGCGACCTATGTGTACGCTCGGTGTCTCGACCCCAGTGTATGAGCACCACAGCGTAACGACGCCAAGCTAAATGAGCGTTTTCTCTTCGGCCGAAGACTTGAATATTTCGAAAAGATGATTTTGTCTGTTCGCGTAAGCCGTATATAACTTGACAATGTGCGTGGGTTGAGTAAGAAAACTAAAATTTTAACTTTGATTTTTTTTTTAATTATTCATAATTTTCATAATGGAGGCACGAATATATTTTAATAAAGCCGCTGAATTTCAAAGGCTTCTATTCTCAATAATGACAGAGAGAATAATTGATAATTAATCGCGTTTAATTATAAAACAACAAAAAAAAAATGCCCAAGGAAAGAAAAATCAATTTTCGGCTAATTAAATAATTAGATTTAATATTTCCAAAGGATACCGCGGAATATAATACCGCCGATTTTCGCCTCGAACATTTATTGCGATTTTTATTATAATCGATTACCATCAAACTCGTGCCAAGAGGAAAATTCATTAACGAACCGCACCCCGGCTTTACACTTAAAGTCCATCAAACCAAAAATCCGCACCCCTATAGCGAAGCCAGAAATTTTCAATTTAATACTCTAGCCCGTCTGAAAATACCAAAATCGAGAGTAAAAGCCTTTTCGCAGCACAAGCCCCTTTACCCCCTTGGAACGAGAGCGTTCGAATTAACTTTGACCTCAGGAAAAAAAAAGAAATCCCGCGGGAACGATATCGAAGCATCGAGCAACAAAGCAGCACTGAGCTAAAGAACCAAGGGGCGAAGGGGTGAAGGATATTAAAAACGCGCATCATCTCTTTACTCCGTCTTTTCTCAAAACCGCGCTCTCTCTCTCTCTCTCTCTCTCTCTCTCTCTTGGTCTCGGGTCCGACAATTAAATTGATTAAAGCTCGGGGGAGGCGGTCAGTCGCGGTTTCCCACCCTCGGCTTCCCGGAAAAACGGCGTGGAAAGCCAGAGGGCTATGTTTCCGATATGTTTCCCGCGGTGTACGTCTCCCACGGAAACAATCATCTCTCTCGCTTCGAGTGAGAAGCCTTGGCTATACCTTTTTTTTCCGCCTCTTTTACTTCGGGTTTTTCTCTCTGTCGTGTCGGATTCGCCGCTATTTCGGACCCCCTCTGTTTCGTCCGGCTCGCTGAGCAGTGCCAGTAAGCCGCTCGACCGTTTGGTATTGCCCCCCTTTTTTCCGACCGGTCTATTTACGCTTGCGGACTTTATCCGTGATCGTCCGATTGATTACGAGGGCGATCGACACACACTTATCCTATGCTTCTTTTAATTAGCTTTTATCCTCATGGATTAATTTTTTGGAAAATCATACGAATAGTAACGATTATCAATAGCTGAGAATACTCGCTCAATAAATGCAGGCGACAGATTTGAAAAAATAATCCGTCTAGACGTCGATAGTTCGCGAAGAGGAGTGGAAGGGAGCAACAGCCGGGTTTTCGGCAAACGCCACTTGTTCATTGATTTATCTCGACAGATTTTCGAAATACAGCCTCTCTCTCCGCACGGCGCGCATCCAGCCTGCCCCCTATTATTTTCGCATTACCATCGAAAGAGCCCATAGGCATTCGGTAGAGTTATTAACGACTCGGCCTGAAAAATCGATCAAGCGCCGAAAAAAGCGAAGGATCGCTAGGATATCGTAAACCTATCGAACATAACCCGGGCAAAGGGCGAGCGAGCTGGCAGGATCCTTGCAAAAAAAGTCGTGAGGGGCCGAAAACAACGGGGTAATAGAGGGACAAACAAGCGGGAGTCTCGCGCGCCCTCGTGACTATCGCGTAAAGCCGGCGGGGCCGCGTCGCAGAGGGCAGAGTAGGGAGTCTTAATCAAATCGTCAGGTCTTTTGTCGTCACCGAGAGAGTCTGGCGCAAGGTACATCCGCTTATGTCATAAGGAGCAGGATTTCGCGGGTATACCGCTCCCACATCAATCATACCTGTATAACAGAGTTCCCCCCTCTCTCTCTCTCTCTTGACTCTACAATTCTCGTCACTTACGCGCGTGGGCTCGCGTTGCGCAAGCGCTATGGATGAGTTGGAGTACCGATGCTCTCTCGCCGAATAGCCGATAATTCCATGCAAATATGCGCCGGTAGCACGACGAGCCCTCCCCCCGCGTAATTCGCCGAGGCCTCAGGGCTATCATCGATTATACCGTGAGGCTTTGAGAAATTTCGGAGCATAGCACGCGTTGGACTTGACGACGGTGTTACGTAATCGATTGCTCGTCGTGGTTTTCTTTTTCCTTTTTGGATGATTTCCTTTTTGAGAGGGACCAAGGGAAAGTCGTGCTCTCGTAGCGCTGGCTGCGATTATCGCGCGAATTGCATATTAGCGCGATTGAATTGATTTCGATTCGGCGATCGAGCTCGGAGGCTTTGTAATGATCGCTGAGCTACTGCGGTTTGCTCGGTAATAACCATGTAGGTTTCGTATTTAAATCGAAACTTTCTTCTAAAACCACGAGAAAAAAATGACTGTCTCGTGGAGCTGCGAAATAACGATTTCATTATATCTACAGTTAAAAATTTTCCAATGGCGTTATACCGATAAATCGGCGGGCGATGATACTACGTCTTTACGCGCCTCCGGCAAATTAGGCTGACACGCGGCTGCCATTATCGATCGTCCCACTCTCTGCTACCAAATCCGCTGCTCACAACTTCATGTAAATTCCACACGTGGTCGAGATTTTGACGAGAGAGCGAAGCGCGGCCGGGGAAACAAAGAGAATCCGAGTAACGAGTGTGGGGAGAGGCAAAGAGTATACGAGGAAACAAAGAAAGAGCGAGCGCTCGGGAGGAAAAGGTAATAAACCGTGTGCGAATGCGAAGGGGCGAGCGAGAGAAGGGCTATCCCTTTAACTTCAAGAGAGAAAGCGAGATAGACCTAAGTCTGCCCCCCCCCCCTACCTCCGATCTTCGGCGACTCCTGGCGCGGAACAAAGCTCGATGGCGCGGAACCAGCAGTCACCTGCTCGCTTCCGGTAGACCTGCCCCTTTCCCTCTCTCTCTCTCTTCGCCTTAACTCGACCCCTTCTTTATTCTCATGCTTACACACGAGCTTTGCCCGCGTATTCTTAGGATCGTGTAGTCTCGCATTGCACCGGTGAGAGCTTCTTACCGCGTCCACTATCGAATGTTATCGCTTTCTTCTCTTTCTCTCTGTGTTTTCCAACTTGTCCACTGTAGCCTACGGACGCTTCTCTCTTCTCGCGTGTGTTGTTCGCTTTATCTGCGCGGATAAGACGCGCCTCGGGGGGATAAGCTCCGCTTCTCCCATTGCTGGGAATTCACGTGTGAATTATCGCGGGAGTCCATCCGCGCGTCCATTGGAAAGCGACTTGATATTTATATAAATAAAGATGCTTCTATCGTTTATTTCTCCTCTCTACAGCCCATTGTCTTCGATATGTATCTGGCGTATTAAAGCTGTACACGCTCGGTATACCGTCCGCGTGTACAGTTAGCCGCGTATAGGCTGCTCTCTCTTTGAGAGATGCATATAAATAATTCACGCGCATCGATAGAGCGCAGAGCAATTGGAACTCGGTAAACCGTAGTGACCCTGATAAAATCGTTAATCCAATTATTTGCACGCGCATATAGCTTCATCAACGCGCTCCTCTTCCACCGGCAACGCATAAACACACACGCATATATACGCACTTTTGCCACGGCGGTCATTCGGAATACCTCAGTGCCCCGTGAACGAGCCCACGGGCGTACGAAGTCGGAGGTCCGGCTCCGCCTTGCTTGCTTTATCTATCTCCCCGTACACACACAGCACTATCCTTTTGCTCTTGTATCCTCTCCCTCTCTCTCTCTCTCTCTCTCTCTCTCTCTCTCTCTCCCCCTCCCTCCCTCTCTCTCCCTCTCTTCTCTCTCTCTC
>JAPYYQ010001634.1:0-50000 GCA_030522585.1 Anagyrus pseudococci
CATATTCAAGTAATTTTAAATATTAATCGAAAATTGTTTTTCAGTTACATATTATTGTTGAGAAAGCACACTGCTAAGATAGTTAGCAGCGGTTTTTCTCCTCTTTTACAATTTTCAAGCCCTTTTTATTCGAACGGTACTTATGTACATAAATTTACCATATTTTAGCGTCGTTATAATTTTCGATTTTCGAACCATAAATTCTTCGTTTTTAAATTAAATTCAACCGGAATAAAACTGCGTAGGATAAAACTTTGAAACTCGAGCGAAAAATTATTCGTCAAACGTTATAATGCACTTTTCAAGCATGCCGCACTTACTATAGTTCAGAGGCGCGATCTTATCTTGAGTTAGGTAATTTTTTTTCCAACGCTCTTATCTGACAAATTCCGTCTAAAGCAACGCCAGCGAATCGCTTAATTATTCGAGCTGCGATCCTCGCTGGAATAAAGAAAAAACGAAGATGCCTCGAAACAGCACTTGTCGCACCAATATCTCGAGCGAGCCCTCAGAATGCTTCAGCCCGAGCGATTCATCAGCTGGTCGGCTTAAAATAGCTCGACACCCTTGACACACACATACAGGCCAGACATATTCCGATTGCGCGTAAAATATTAAATCACCTTAAGAGCCCTCGCATAGCCAATAAATCTAGCTCTCCTAGGGCAGCGGGCTCTCTCGCAGAAAGGAGATAGTCGCGAAATGCCGGTGGGGCACGAAGAAGCACACCTTCCCTCCCCACCTCCGTTCGCTTAATTAAGAGAGCACGCGCGGACGTTCGAGCGTGTAGTCCAAAGCGCGGATCCATCACCGCTGCCGACACGTTTCAGCCGCTTTTTCAGATTGATCATCCGACCTTACCTCTCCGCCCTATCCTGCGAGATACCTCTTATGCCTTCTACCCCCCTTTTTTCTGTTCTGCCCTTCACCCCTCTCGCGTAATTTGGATAAACCCTTCTTGGATTGGAACGGCCAAGCTCGACTTATGTGCCTTGCGGTGAAAAAGTAGCCCGTAGAGGGACATTCGTTACTACCGAGGACGGATATTATCCTCGTGACCGACTGTGCTACGCGGGCTATATTGTTGCATGGAAGGAAATTAAGCGGAACGATTAAAAGAGTACGCTCTATCTCGTATTTTTTTTGTTCCTATTAAAGTGGCGTAAGTGGATTGGACTTTTTATACCGCTGGATAGAGGCTTTCGAGATCGAAATCGTGTTGGGCTTTTATTTTAGTGCCTTTCTAAATATACTTTTTATTCGCGAGCCCCAGCTAGTACAGATTTTCATTTTCTAACGTGATTTTTCCGAATGAAAATAAGACGTTATTATAAAATTAGTATATTATAACATGGCCAAATAAGCGAGAGGGGTGGATTGAGTAACGCGGAAATATAAAATTCAGTTTTATTGATTCGATTAAGCCGGGCTTTCTCGATATCCCTCAAAGGAAAAACACAAAATACACCCAAAACTCATTATCATAATCGCTAAATTTTCAAGATGCTAAAATAAGTCTATCGGTAAAAAAGTTACAAGTCGAACCTCCCCTTCCTTACCCCTTTCCCCTATTTATTTGTCGAAGTACAGTATAAAATGCATTGAATATATTTATTACCTCGAGATAACGTAATTGGAACTTAGACGTATCCCACGTCGAACGAGCATAACAGCATAACGGGTCTGGCGTAGACATTTTATCATTAATTCGTATGGTGAGCGCGCGGGCTTATTCATAAACAGCGAGTCAATGAAAAACGTCGATAATCAGTATCGATTAGAGCTTAACGATCGCCCATCAATTTTAATGTCACGGAATTGTCGAGCAAAAGCATTAAAAGAAGGTATATATGTACGTAGGAAGCGTCGGGGCTCCGTGGAAAAACCATCTCGCGTCTCTCTAATATTAAAATTGTAACTGGATCGCAAAAAGTCGTTCGCGAAGCGTAGAGAGAAGCCACGAAGGCTGCGGGAGGAGAGGAAGAGTGTGCAGTGGCTTTCTTGCGTGCCTGGAAACGTTAGCTGCTGCTCCCCTCGCGCAAAATAAACATAATTAATTCTTTCGAATTTATCTTCGGCCGCAGACAAGCCAACCCACATTTGCTCTCTCTCTCTCTCTCTCTCTCTCTCTCTCTCTCTCTCTCTTTCGGTCCTTTTACCTCGCTTCGAGCTTGGCCAGCTATAGAGCGTAACGCGGCCATACGCGGCGCCCCGGATTATACCCCGAAACTCGTCCAACAGCCTATCCTACTGCCATTACTACTACTAATACCACTACCACTGCTGCTGCTCAAACGTTTTCTCTACGCTTAGGAGAAATCATTTCTCTTTGCCTTCAGCTCGCGTTTAACTTTCGTTTAATTAATAATAACTTTCTTTTCGCTCTTCGTTATTTAACGTTATGCGTTCGTACACGCGCAGCGTGTTTGACGCAGACCGAGAAGGCTAAAATAATGTTTATACGTAGATATACGGGGGACGCGTAGGTGGCTACTCGCGAAAATAACGTTGGTCTTGGTAAACAAGCCTCCATTAAGCATAAAATTCGCGTTAATGATAACCGTAAATATTTGTTTTATGTACACACACACACAGAGAGCGTACAGAGAGCGTACATAATTCGTGCTTTTCGAGGAAGAAACAAAAAAATGCGTCTTTGGTAGCGCAACGAGCCCAGAACTTTGCATACGCTTCATTTACAGGGCTATCGAGAGTGCCTTACCTAACAGCTCATTTTGTCGGATAGCAATTAAAGCACAAATCTGCCATTTACCATTTTACAATCAGCCCCGGCCACTCTCGCATCAAGCGCGCACCTTATCTTAATTCCAGGCCCGCACAGCTATTAAAATGAAATTCCGATATCCCCGAAAAATCATGCCTAATTAAGCCCCTCTCGACCTTCCGCAAACTAGCCAAACATTGCGAAAAATTTCGAATCCTGAGCTAAAAAAATCCTCGACTTCGGTAAGCTCCACCTCCCGCAGGCTTAGTCTCGCGCATAAAAAAGCAACTCTCGCACGCGCGGAGCCTAGATAAAAGAGCCTCCCACACACGTGGCCTCCTCCCCGTCTGCACGTATATAGATACTCGCGAGCGAGAAAGAAAGGCCCGGCCCCCTGGTCGTAGAAAGTCCGTCCGGAGATGGAAATCTATATCTTATTTTACAGCCTCTCTTTCTCGGTGCGCGCCAGTGGAGAGAGCCTCTCTCGAGGAATATTGAGTGCGCTGGGCCTTAACTGCGCCGTACATACCTGGGGTGATAAAAGCGCCGCGCTTATAAATCTCAAGAGCGAACCTCTCTCTCTCTCTCTCTCTCTCTCTCTCTCTCTCTCTCTCTCTCTCTCTCTCTCTCTCTCTCTCTCTCTCCCCCTCTCTCTCCCCCCCTGCCCCTCCCCCCCCCGCGCGCCCACTGTCTTTCCCCCTCCCCCCCCCCTTTTACACGCGGCCGTCCGCGAGCTTCGAAACCCGATTATACTCTTTGCGTTCACGTCGTCCTCTACCACCGAGCGAGCTCCTCTATCCACACCCGTTAATCCAGATGCGACACGTACGCGCGCATGCGAGAGAGGAGAGCCGCTCTGAAAAGCCGTATGTCTGCTTAACCTACTGACCGGCCCGCTCAAAGACGCGCGAGAACTAGCTCGACGCACAAACACATACACGCGAGAGAGAGAGAGAGAGAGAGAGAGAGAGAGAACCCGATTAGAAAGTCGCCCGGATGGCACTGCACATTTTAATGCGGCGAAACCTCGCGTTTACCTCTATCCAGCAGGCGTCTCTCTACTCCTCTTTCCTCCCGCGATATATCCCCCTCCCCGCGTGTACAAAATTCTCTGGCGCCGTGTTTACAGCGTGCGAAATAACGAGTCTCATAAATATATCGACTCCACGGAGAGAGAGAGGGAAATATAAACAGCGCGTTATCAGGGTCGGCAACGCGTGTCTCGCGCGTTTCTCTCCCTTCCATCCTTTACTTTTTCTTCTTCACTTTAGCATGCCAGTTTTATAGATCGTTAGTTGATGATTGACACTTGCAATATCGCTCATCTCAAGCGTGTAAGCGTTTTAATCGATGAAAATCCGTTTCGCCCTGCCCGATCGCGCCGTAAATTACAAGCGAGAGATATTAATTAGTTAATTATTCGTTCGCGTAACAAGCGCCCGTAGATCTACACGTTGCGCCGAGCGAGCGAGCGGCAAAAAATCTGGCACTCTAATCAACGGAATTATCGGTCGAATCTCCAAAGTCTATAAGCCGGAGCGTATATAACGAATCGACACACAAGTGCGCGGCTTCGGGGGGAGCCGCGAGATAGCTCGCGAGAGTCGTACGAGCTTTTAGCTGCAAGACAATGATTCATCAATCACGAGGAGCGCCGTATAGCGCGAACTTCTACATCCTTGCGCCATAAAACTCCCTCTCTTTTGCTAACGCGCGCGCTCTCTGGGCCGCAAGCTTTTCCGGCCCCGCGCCGCCAATATTACAAGTTTAATTGCGTTAGTCACGGGCCTCCTCTCGGATAGCCGCCTGTGGGAAACGTCTGTTCGGGCCCAACACCGCCAAGAGAGAGAGAGAGAGAGAGAGAGAGAAGGAGATATATCGAGCGCTCATACCCTCCTTACGCAGGCGTGTCGGTGCGTTCTTTATTTTATAGGCGGACCCGGCGCACCTATCCTCTCCCCTCCCTCCCTCGTCGCTTCCAGGACGCAGTCTCTCTCTGTCTCTCTCTCTCTCTCTCTCTCTCTCTCTCTCTCTCTCGCTCTTGAGCACAAGTGTGTGTGTGGGCATGTGTGTGCGCGAGCGAGGAGAGGCCCGCGAGATAAGGATCGCGGAAACCGGGGCCAGGCCTTTGCTTCTACGCCCCCCCCCCCGTTCCCCTCCATACTACTTCTTCTCGTATGCTCCTCTAGTACGGGGCCACGAGGAGAAATTAAAGACGAGAGGATACGTAGTATGCGTGAGCGTTATCCGGGCCGTGTATACGCTGAGAAAAGCCGCGAGGCCATTAATGGGTCTTGCTAAGCGCTTGGGGTATAAGGGCTTAGAGCTGGAATGGGATTGATAGGCATACTTTTTTTCATCTTGGTGTTTTGAGGAGAGTCGGTCTTTATTTTACAGCTTGTAAGGGGAAAAGAAAAAGGGTTGGTTAGTGAGTCAGTAATACGAGTGAGAGTTTGATGGAGTTTTTTTTTGCTAGAGGGTGGGGTTGCCTTTGTGCCGAGATCGACGGTTTTATTTAGGAGTTAAAGTGACCGAAACAGGTTCGCCGGCGAATGTCTTTTTTCTCAGCAAGGTTGGTTGTTTTTTTTAAGGGAGGGGGTAAGGAAAGGTTGGATCAACTGTAAATTGCGTTTGAGATTTTTCTTTGGAAGATGAAATTTTCTCGCAATATATATATGAATCACGTTCTTTGAAATGAATCTCATTAAAATCTTTGACTTTGATACAAAGTTATAAGTTGAACGTGTATACAACAATAAGTCAACGATTTCCTTTTCAAGCGCCGCTCGCGACTATAATTTTAATCTCAGCCGCTCCTTTTCAATCCTTTTTTCCTTCGTGAAACATCCATTTCGAAAATGTTATATATCAAAAAGGCCATAAAAGAAAACGAAAACGTAAGAGGAAAAAGAGAAAGAAAAACAAAAAAATTAGTAAATCGCATCCGATGGTGCGCTGTTAACACCCTCAATTATGCTCATTAAAAAGTTAATGCGAACTGTCCGTGTAATACGGCATTTTATTTTTCCGTACGAGCGACGAATTTAACAGTCGCTCTGCTCTCGTATCTTACCCCGGCGCGCACGTGTATACACATGCAGTTCCGTAATTACGGCGCAGCCTTGAAAGAGCTCAGGGGGACGAAAGAAGCCTCGCGGCTTGATTTAGCCGGAAAACAAACGTTTAATGAGATGAAAAAAAGAGAGAGGGAAAAAATAAAGAGAGAGAGTGAGAGAGAGAAAGACCTTCGAGGACGAAAGATAATAAAGACTGCGGGCAGACTTTGTATCTTGGCCGCGCGCGCAAGCGCATTGGGATTCATAAGTTTTCTCGTATTTGTTCTTCGTGGCCTCGGGGCAGAGACGCAACACCCGCGAGTGCACGCCAAATGTACACAGACTGAGGTTAAGGTCCAATTTTACTTGCAGGCGCGCGCGCCTGCCTGGCGAATGTTACTTCTGACGATCATTTTTAGCGGCTCATCCGGCGGCCGGAATAAAATCACAAAGAGAGTAAACCATTTCGCCCCGCGAATTCCGTGGGATTCGTTAGCTAAATTTTATTGGTCGTAATAAAAAAACTTGTGATTTATAATTTTTTTTTATAACAATCTGTCTCTTTTGGTACGTCCATCGTTTAGTCTTGGTTGTGCAAAAAAAAAAGTAGAAAAAACTGCAGTGTCTTGTGGCGTCACTTTCTCGCGGCTTGCATCTTCGCTTTCTGGTGCATACACAGTGCGTGCACAGACACACTTACCGGTATCGGCTCCGATAAGATAAGTTGGTCGGGAGGGGAAAAAAGGCAGCGAGAGATGTCGGCCGTCCTCATGGCAACAATATCTCGGCGCTCGCGCAGGCAGGGAGAGAAATCGCGCGAGGCGTCCGATAACCGACTGACGGCTCTGAAACCTCTTTCCTGCTCTCTCTCTCTCTCTCTCTCTCTCTCTCTCACTCTCTTTCTCTCTCTCAGCTCCGATCGATATGAATTTCAATTTATTATTAGTGCCTATAGGCGTACGTTGATCGGAAGGTTGATGAAAAAGAAATCGTTGATATCCGTTTTTTGATGGTCATCAAAAGATAAAAAGTTTTTTTTTCTCTTTTGAAGGATGAAGGTTCGGTGTGAAGTATTTTACGGATAATTAATTACAGATGCTAAATGATTTTTGATAAACGTGGAATGTATGATCATTAATTAATTAACGCTTTAAAAGTCGAATAAAATATATATAATATTCGCGAAAAATTACGCAGGAATGTTAATTAAATTTCTGAATAACAAGTGAGAATCACGAAAAAAATCAAACCTTCCGTATAAAATTTTAATCAGCTTCCGAATAACTATAGGCAATAAAAAATAAAACGTAAAAGCTCGATGCATCACTGCCCGAGTTTTTTTGTTCCCCAAATTGAAAAAAAAGGAGTTCAAGCTATCCCCCTTATTCCTAGCCAAAGAGAGAATAAAAAGACGCAACAACACGCGATGCTCGTTCTCCCTAAAAGTTTAGTTCACCTAACTGGTCTGCCGTGGCACGAGTCCCTAATTTGGAAACGAAAGACTCGCACAAAGGAGGCAGCCGAGGAAATAAAAAAAAAAGAGCGAAAAAGAAACAAGTCCAGACTATTGTCGAACTTGACCCTTCTGCCACGTGTTTGTCGTTGAAGCTACGAGAAAGAGAGAGACAGGGCAAGAAAGGGGGAAGAGAGCAATAAAGAAAGAAAAAAAAGGGAGAAATACGTCGGTAGTCGTAGGCGTAGAGAAAGAGAGAGACTTGTAATACCGATGAGCGGATGGCCGATCGGACCTATTCAAATTAACCCTCACGGAAGGCGAACTGGCGAGAAAGGAAAAAAAAGAAGCGACGAGAAGGGGGAAGGGTTGACTGGCGCATACGGCGTGACTAGGTTAAAAAGGTGCGTGCGCGCTTGCCTGTACCGCCGACGGCCATACGGACGTCCGACTAATTTCCATCTCGTCTACTCGGCTCCTTTTTTTCTATTCCAGCGATGCGATGTGCTTTCCGTAATGTGCACATTGAGAGAGAGAGAGAGAGAGAGAGAGAGAGAGAGAGAGAGAGAATGAGAGGCGCAACCCTTTATTAGCTCGCCGGTATTTATATCGTCCGACATAATGAAGTGCGCGTCATGAACAGAAGCTATGCTCATACGTGCCGTCTGTGTGTACTAGCTCGACGTTGCCGAGGTATATTAAAATGCGATCGCTTCTTTTTTTTCTTCCTCCGTTCATTCATTCGCTAGGGTGTCTGTTTGTGTGTGTGTGTTGTATGACACAAAGAAATTGGTAAGCGATCGACTTTATTGTTTGATGAATGATACTTAATCGCTCGAGATGGCTAATCTAAATCGTTAGATAAATTAAAGCCTAAGTAATTAATATTCACTTTTTATTTCGACGATAGAAAAATTTAAAAAGTCATCGCACTTATACGATTTGATATCGAAAACACTCTGAGTGAGGGGTGGGGGTGGAAAGAAAGCGAACGCTCGATTGGAATTATTAATCAATCCAAAGATTAAACATCCCTTCCACTTAATACCCTCTTACTTCCGTCTGTTTTTTTTTTCATCCGGAATCGAGAGCAAAAGCGTTTGAAAAGTAGATTACTCTCAGTTGGTCCCGAAAGAGTTGGTAACGAGGTGAAAACCGAGCGCTCCGAGCTTCTGCTGCAATATTCTTTCTTATTCATTCGGCTAAGGAGGGAAAAAGAGAGAGATTGGGCGAAGGAGAGAGAAAAAGGCCAGGAAGGTAAGCAGATCTCAAGCCCCTCCTACCCACGGCTTTTTCTTTCCGGCCAGCCACCGCCAAGTGCCACGGATGAAAATGTCACGAGTGCGCTTTCCACTTTGTTTAATCTTTAATTCCGCGCCATTTGTGCGCGATAAAAAGGAGCCAGGGAAAAACGAGAAAGAGAGTAGGAGGAGCCTTGCCAGAGGAAAAGCTGGAAAAAGGACTATACCGACGGACGTCTTTTTAGCGCCGAGAGATGACGGCCCGGGACGTTTTGCTTTGATTTTTCTTCGAGGCTCTCTACGGAGAAAAAGAGAGAGAGGCTGGGCATGAATTCTTAAGTCCGGGAAATTACCGAATTAAAGCGGAGACTCTTTCGCTTCGTCGACGAGCCAATTTGGGCGTGCCTTTGGCTCTCGCTGCATCTATCTGTCTTTTTTTCTTCTTTTTTTCGCGAATCTTTGAAGTTTTATAGATTGAATTTTTAAAATGAGAAAATTTTTTTTGTTACTTCGTCTAATTTATTTACAGTTAAATTACAGTCTTAGTCGCAATCAAGAAAAAGCGTCCCTTCAAATGGCATTTTATAATTTTACAATAGGGGCCGAGAAATAAGCGCGCCAAAAGTCGGCCGTCTTTCTTTATCGTTAACTTTCCACTCCCCCTCTCCCTCAAAAACCGCTTTGTCCTTCTCTCTCTCTCTCTCTCTCTCTCTCTCTCTCTCTCTCTCTCTCTCTCGTTTTCTCTCCCTCTTTCGGTAATTTTTATTCATGCGACAACGAAACGGCAATTTTTCTCCGTATTAAGTGAGCTTTAAAATTGTCCGGTCAATTTCGCGGCGAAGACGTGACGCTTTTTTCAAACGCCACCGCTGAGAAAGGGGTAATGACGATAGGAGAGGCTAGTAGAACGGGACTCTAGGGGCTGTGCACGGGTCAAGGATGTCTGCTCGATTTTTCCTTCCCCCTCTGGTACAGTCTGAACCTCCCGACACTTTTTCGATGCGCACAATATTACCCCCTTTGTAACCAAGCTTGCACTCGTTTCGGACTTTTTGCTCTCGGTTTTTGCGGAGCTTGCTCGGGGCGTCATTAGCATTAGAGAGGGAGGACAAATAAATTTCACTTTATGACGGGAATGCGAGCTTTTCTTTCGTGGTTAAGCGATAAAAACGGCAATGGGTAATCACCGATTGGGAAACGACGTTAAAATATGTTTGCCTGAAGGAAAAAAAATAGTCCTATCCCCCATTAACGTGTTTATTCAGCAGCAGTAACTATTTCATGCGATTGACATTGGACTATCCGTGAATTTTAGACTGAATTTCTACAATAATTTTCGCCGATTTAGCAAAAGCTCCTTTAAGCTCGAATAACCGTCATCGTCATTATCACATTCCCCCATCCCCGTGGCGTAAAGCAATTCCAAAATGTCTAATTGATTTTTCTTTCCCGGGCGGCGCATCGATTGCCACGTGCATCATAACGATCGAAACGTCATATTGGGAAGACAACTGTTTACACACACACGTAAAAAAAGTCAAGATGGCGCATATCCCCGGTAGTATTTATATGATCAGTGACGCTATGACGCACTGTGACTACGTAATTTGGTCACATTACCACTCAAAATTATGTTTTTACTAGACGAAAATAGGATGATTTGCATCCAACAATCACTCTCCTTCGACGTTCTTCCTTCTTTCAACATTTTCTCTCCATCAGTTATTACATCGGCCAATTTTATTAATCTTTTGAAAGAAAAACAGTTGGTCTCTCATATGACAGCATGTAAAGACTGCCGGGGATATGCGCCATCTTGGCTTTTTGTACGTCGGTGTGTAAACAGTTGCCTTCCCAATTCCCCTAACAGTCATTGCAGCCGAGAGCATCATCAGCCTCGACACGTCATCTCTCGGCTTCCTTTCACGCAACCTCTCGGACTTTTCTCCGAACAACGTCACACGTCCGAGGTATCGGCAGGAATTTAGCATTTTCAATTGCACACGCTTGACGCGCGCGCTCTAGCACACCGTCGCTGTTGCAGCACTGCCTGGGAAAAGCGATTAAGCCACAAGGGTGAGAGGGTGTGCGCTGGCGTCATTAGATTTTGGCCTGGAAATTGAATTTTGCATTGCGAAGGGATAATCTCGGCTGGCTGGCGGCTGGCTGGCGCTGGTCGGCTACACTGGCAGCATCCACAGCTCTCCCCTCGCCGCATACCGTCGGCGTCGCGCGCGTGCGTGAGTGTCCCCCCGTTATCGAGCGGCCGGCCGGTTTGAAAAATTCGCGGGCTTTTTCGGCCTCCCTACCTCTTCCGTCGAGAGGCGGCAGTGTGTGCTCGAGCCTCGCGCCACGCGTGTGCGTATACGTGCATGCTCGTAGAGGGGGTGCTGGCGAGAGCGTCGATTGGCCGAGCGCGCGCGCGAAACGAGAGCCGATGCAGCCCCGCTGCAGTCGATGCTGCGGGGGACGAGGGAGGTGCACGGCTGCGTATGTGCAGCCCACTGCGTATTTGTCTAGCCTCTCCCTCTCGCTCTCTTGGGAGGGGGCTTTATATATTGACCGGCTATCGATGTCCCCCGCACACTGGCGCTACCCCACCGACGAGGCCATTATCTTTTACGCCTGTGGTCTACGGCAGTTGGCAAGCGTGCATGTGCATTTATGCATGAACCTTCTTTATTTATTATTCGGAAACCTGCGCGTTTTCAATAATGCGCCGTCGAGGACGAGAATATTCTTTGCATACACGTCCGTATCGAAGAGAGATGAAAATTCTACGGTGGCCGAGGTATTTTTTAAAATTTCACAGGGACACTTCTCTCTGGTGGTTTTCCCTCGCGCACGGGAGTATACGTTTTCGAGGCGCGCGTCATTTATCCTCGTCGGTTATAGGATCATCCGCCATACGTCAACCACCCACGCTCGCCGGCGCTACGACCCTTCCCCGAGTCATCGGCAATAAGCGAGTTTTCTCTCTCTCTCTCTCTCTCTCTCTCTCTCTCTCTCCCTCTCTCTCGTATTCCCAAAATCCAGCGTCATAATTCAAAAGCTTATAATACCTCCCTCTATCTTATTTTTTTGTTTATTCTTAATCCCACGTCTGCGCGCGCTTACAACAATGCCCCAAGCTCGCAACAATAAGCCGCGGGGCAAAGGAAAATTATTAATCGAAAACGCGCGCGCGGCAATTTCGACGCGGCAATCCCCAAAAATTAATTATTCATTATAATTACGTCGTCGGCCGAATGAAACGCGCGCGCCCTTTCTATCTCGCTCGCTTAGCGCGCTCTTGTAATGAAAGCGCGAAATGGACACGATGCAGCCCTGCCGTTGCGATGCTCTCTCGCGCGTTCGTTTCGGCTATGGGCAGGCTAGTAAATCGTTCGAGCCTGTATATACAGGCTACAATTTTCCGAATTCGGAGCCAAATCGAGATTTCATTGCGGCGGGACAGGGAGAGGAAGCGCCCTCGCAAGAGTCCGACCGCGAAGTCGATCACGATTACCCTCATTCGCGCTATATTGCCTTGGCGTTTGTGGTTTATACCCTACCCTCTCGACTCAGGGGCGGACGTTTATTTTTTTTCTCGGTCGAGTGTTGTATTTTTTTAAAAATTTTATTAAAGATCAATAATCCTGGGTTGTGATTACCTTGTCGGTTTTCAAAGGAACGCATTCTGTAATCGCATTTGTAAGTTAAGTAATTAGCGACAATAGTGTAGATTACAGGGAGGGATGTGTACGGAAAATTCAGCGGCGTTAATTTGCTTTCGCGGCTAATGAATAATGTAACTAACAGCGTCTCGCAGCTCGATGTAATTTAATGATTAATCATTATGGTATCGTGTATTCTCTGAAAAAAATCAAAATAATTCGGATACGTGCGCGTGACGCGTTTGCGAACGTGTGCGCAGATGTCTAATGTAATGCATATTATATAAATTCGAATAATTTAAGTAAAGGCCGAGTTGCATGGTCCAACTGTAAAACATTATTAATTGAAAGGCCGCCATTAGCTGGCAATTAAATTATGCGCATTTGCCCGGGCCGCCCGGTGCACACATTGTTTAAGTATATCTATTGCAAATGCAGGAAGAGTGCCGAATGCACCGAGTATAGTTCCAGCTCGTCCTGTCGACGGTTATGGCGGTTGTTAATTGTCATCGGCTATGCGCGTATTGGATATTGATCAAACCTTGAAATTTTTACTCTAGATTTTACCTATACCGAATGCGTCTTAATTATTATTTCACGTTAAAGAAAGTCTTTGAATAATTGAGATTTATTTTCGAAATGTTTGAATTATTTTTATATAGCAATCACAGAAATATAACCGCGTAAAATCGAGACGTGTAAACGAGTGATTTTTGGTATAATTGAAAATCCTCTGTTTATTTTTAATACCAACAGATTTCGAGTGGATCGATCCAACAACACTTCGGGTATTGCTCTTGTTTTCACGATAATTTAGAGCCGAGTCATAATTGGAAACGTGAAAAATAATCACTTTTCTCTCGCTGATATTTACACAGCTTTGGCCATTGAACAAAATCATTAAAATTGAAATTAATTTCGAGTGGTCGCGAGAGAGAGAGCTGCATTAACTTTGCAAGCGCAGCGAAACCGCACGTGGTTTTATCGCATTCAACTTGAATATTAATATTTAAACAACGAGCGGCTATACAGCGTTAAATCGCCGAATTTCGATTACATTAGCGCAAGCAGTTCTCATTATATATCAGGCCCTTTCCATAGACTCTATAATATAAAATCACAAGTCTAGTCGAGTAATAAAGCCACCTACATCTAGCTATACGCATGTATAATATACACACATCGACGCGGCGTCGCCGTCGAGCTTGTCCACTTAACCCAGGTCTATCCTCGGTGGAACGTAGCCCATGGCTTATACACGAGCCGTAGCTCCCACGACGCGCCAGTATCTATACTCCGCAAGTGTATTCGGGGGCGCGGGCAGAGGTGAGGGGCGCGGGATAGTCAGAGGTGGGGTAGGAGGTAGAGGAAGTAAAGCCCGGCACCGCGCGCGCGCGCTCTCTGTAATTGTCGGCCCTAATCGCCCGGAATCGCCTGCCTATGCCCCTGCGAAATTGATTTCGCGGTTCCCGCCACTCTCTCTCTCTCTCTCTCTCTCTCTCTCTCTCACTCACTCGCTCTTACGTGTGCGCGCGCCCTCTCGCACGTAAGTGAGGCCCGGCCTGCATGACGTTAGGTCGCGTGCGGTCACGCCGCTACCGGCGACGCCATCCCTCGACAGCCTTTCCACTCTCTCTCTCTCTCTCTCTCTCTCTCTCTCTCTCTCCCTCCCTCCTCGTCGACCTTCTTCTTTTTTCAACTTTACCTTGCTGACGTTGGCTTTTTTTGGAAATTTTCGAAAAGTAGAGGCAACAATTGGATTATTGATTTTCGAGTAGTTCGATTTCGACGTGAATTAGCACGAGGATTGATCTTGAGAGTCAAGTAGCCCGCGGTCTGCGATCTGATAGATGTGGTATGGAGAGCTTAGGGATTCAGGTCGAGTATTAAGTAAATCATATTTGCGGCTAAGGCTATTCCGAAGCTTATATTTTTGAGCAAACTACACTTTTTTTATCGATGAATAAATATTTTACGCTTTATTAAAAAACTTTTGAGTTCGTTTGTTGTCTCATATCCATAGGGATGAAAAAGGGAAAAGAAAATAAAAAATTTCCCCTCCGCGCGCAAACAACGCGTCGTCGAGAACTTTTCTATTTAACGTCCTCGGGAATTAATGACATAAAATTAAAAATCGATTACGCGAAAGAAAAGCCCCGACATTTGTTTAGCGTCGATGACAAAAGCAGGCCTGTACGCGCATAGGCGCGGGGCCGGCGGTAGTAAAACTTTTCTCAGCGACAGAAACTGTTCGGACAACCCTATAATAATCCGCCTCCTAATTGTCGAGCGAGCAAGAACAAAAAAAAAGGGAACCAGAGAGAGAAAAAGAATCAAGGAATTCGTGTTTCGGCCGACTACGCCCGGGCCAACGAGTTATTATTAATGCAAGGGTTGCTCTAGAGTTCCTATGTAGTCATTCGATTGGGCGGCCGCGCCGAAATCAATGCCAGCCCTTCTAATCTTTTTTTGCTAACCCGTATATACGCGTACGCAGACTTTTTCGGCTACTCTCCGATGGATTATTAAAAAAGCATTAAAATTCATCCGAGCCCCAGCGATGATGGACAATTGAACCGACAAAAAGATGGGGATTAGAAGAAAATCAGTGGAGCCTGGCGATTGAGAAAATTGTTTTTCAATCTTCGCATCTCCCCCTCGGCAAGCCTTAAAGCTGAGGAGGAGAAAAAAAGCCGGAGAAGAAACGAATTAGCACGAAGGTTTTCTTTCAACGCAAATAATTACGCTGGCCAGCAACCGGCCTACTATTAAAAAAGGGGTCGCTGAGTAAATTTGTTTTTATACGAGTGGATCGGATGCATAGTGTGGCAACGGCGGCAGCAGTAGCGATGAGAAAAAAGCGAGAGTTAAACTTCTCGCGTCCCTAAGGTCGCCGATGCCCGGGCAAGATATCTTTCTAACTCGCCAGATTAAATACTCGAAATTCCCGGGCTCCCTTTTTATTTATTCTCGCGAGACCGGCCAAAGTGAATTTCAGTAACGCAAAGCGCGAGAGAAAGCAGCCCAAGGGCCAATAGGATTTCGGAGGGTCCAGTCCGGTTGTACCGCCTGTGGGCTACATTCTGCCTGCGCTTATATGCTCTCCCTTCAAAAGACTTACTTGTGCGTAATCAAACGGATTTGTTTAGCCTGCGCGCCGATTAATTTGCTTTCGATGTTAATTATTGCTTATCGGGACGTTATTAAAATTTGGAAATTTAAGCGTTGCAGTTGAATGCACAATAAATAACCGGCAACGTTTGCGTATTTAAAAACGTAAAAAAAAGTTAATTTTGCCGAGGGTTGCATAATTCACGAACCTGCAGTAGCGCATAAAACAAGTACCAAGAGAGGGTCGAGCGTCTGCGCGTAAGAAAAAAAAAAAGGAAAGAAGGGGGAAAAAGCCGGAGAGGGGGGTTGGGGGGGGGGGGGGGGGGTTAGCTGGAAGTAGAACGCGAAAGCTTAATACCTTCCGAGTGACTACGCAGCGTAGCGGCGGCGTCGCTCCTCATCCCTTAATGAAATTCTTTCCGCTTTTAATCCGTGCCGGGTGCGCGGCGCGCGAGAGAGAGAAAAAAGAAGAAGCGAAAGCAAAAAGAGTAGGAGTGCTAGAGAGACGAAAAGAAGCCTTAGGGGGGAAGGAGGGAGGTGGGTCCGAGCTTTATCTCGGCCGCCCTTAGAGGGAGGGTAGGGGGCTAAGCTAAATAACGAGATATATCGCGGTACAGTGGGCGGCCCGGCGGCAGCGCAACAGCAGCCTTATCACTTATCACGTATTTTCCAGCCTGACACTCCCCCGGGGCTCTCTCGGCGTGTGTGCCGGCACACGCGAACTTGTGGCCTTTATCGCCTGCGACTTTCTTTCTCCGTGCTTTCTTTCTCTCTTTCTCTTTCACGTGTCGCCCGACCGGTTTATGGAGAAGCGCATGCACCTGTGGACGTGCGCTTTTCGAAGCTAACTCGCAAATTTCGGCCTATGCTAATTTCGACCTACGCCCTTCTCTCGATCCCTCTGCTTGATTTTCTGGATGATTAATATATTTTTGTGAAATATTGTTTTTTCTTGAGTAGTTTTTATGGATATCGCTGTAAAACATCGATGCTAGCTTTGTAATTTCCATGTTGATATTAGACAATTTACTTGAAGCTATGTGTGTAAGTGTACTAATCGATTAAATCTATCTTGTTTGTCTTTACACTAAGAAAATCGTTGTAGTTCACAAGCCGCGCTGTAATTGCAATGATCTAAAGTATAGTAATATTTCAATTGCCGTTTGCGCTGAATAAATAATAAATGACGTATTTCGTCAATAGCAGTTTATAAAAATTTCACGACTTATAGTTGTATTTAAAGAAATTAAGCCGCGCGCTACTGCAATTCGTTTTAATAAAACATCAACGTACGAATAATTTACTTTTCAATCCCTACACGTACGTTTCCATAGATATATCCGTCAGAGAAAAATTCGAGCTTTTCCGAGAAAAGACTGTAAAGAATTTTAAACTTGCGACGAATAAAAGGAAGTGTTAATATTTGATACAGTTTGTAATCGAGAATACAGTATGCAGAAACCCAATAATAATAATAATAATAATAATAATAATAATAATAATAATAATAATAATAATAATAATAATAATAATAATAATAATAATAATAATAATAATAAATCTTTTCTCGGAAATAGCTCGTAGGGCAGGTGTAATAAAAAGAGATATGGGTATCTCGTACTCACCGGTGTGTAGCCTCGTGTGTTGCTGTACGTGGCTGAGCTGCTTGAACCTGCGGTCGCAGTAGCTGCACTTGTACGGCTTCTCGCCGGTGTGCACCCTGATGTGCTGTACGAGCTGATGATTGCTCGAGAACGATTTGAGGCACTGCTGGCACTGGTGAGGCTTGACCTCGTTGCTGGTTATCATGCCCCCGGGCCCGACACCGACGCCGAGGCCACCTCCAAGACCGAGGCCACCGCCGACGCCGCCGCCGCCGCCTGGCCTACCGGTACCAAGGCCGCCCGCCGCACTTAGTTCACGCGCGTGCATCTGCATCGCGTTCTTGTGCATGAAGATCTGCGAGAAGAACTGCCGGGGTTAGTTGGTATGCTGTGCTCTTGCCCGAGTTAAGGGCTATGAGTTGTGTATTATTTTCTTTTTTTTTTCATTATTATTATTTTTTTTCGTTTCATGCGGTTGTTCGCTGAAGTTAAGTTTGCCTTAAAGTGCAGGCGACTTGACTTCGGCCAACAAGATATATATATACATGAAGATATAAATGAAGTTTTTGGAGCAGGCGATCGTGACACATATTTTAGAGTTGAATTTTTATTTAAGTTACAGACGTTTTTTTAGGAACTCAAAGGAAAATTCAACTCCACATTAAAAGTAGCAGACTGTGACGCAACGTTCTTTATATAACTGGTGGCATGCGCGGCATATCCCATTTTAGTTTTATATCAAACAAGTCTGTTATTTTTAATGTCAAAGCAAAAAAAATGTTACATGCTACATTGCACGTTTATGATGAAATTCTACAAATTTGCAGCTGATACATATCATGCACATAACATACGAATTCACATACAGCACTTGAACCAACCGACTTTAGTAAAGTGTGTGTTCAAAACACTTTGTTAGTAGTCGTTAAACCTCATAAATGAATAATAACATTAACCAATTCTTCATGAAAAGTTTATATTCCCAATTAACATCCAAGGACCTTCACACCGACGTCTTACAACACCCTCGTCGCCTAGAATCTCACCCCAGTTTTCAGCGCTGCAAGTCAACTGGTTCGTAATAAAAAACAGTCCATCAATCGGTCCCATTCTCACTTGGGTAATTCAAGTTCGCGTGGAATAGACACGGCCGTCCGGTACGGATGATGCCATAAGACTGATCCTTCCACGTGAGAGAGGCACGCGCGCGTAGGAGTGTAGCGCCGTGCGCGGAGGAGAAAGAAAAAAAACGGCGAATAAGGCGGGGGAGAGCTGTATTTCGCGAGCCAGTCGAACAGGTGTTTGCGGCCCAAAGGATTAGAGGCGAAGAAAGGGTTAGGCTTGGGAAAGGAGTGTGGGAGAATAGCCCTTTTATTCGCTCTTGGATAAAAGTACGTGGATTTGCTTGGCTATTTGCGCGAGGGTTAAGGAGATGGTCTTGGCCTTTGTTGGGGGTTCCGAGGGGCTGGGTTTGTGCATCAAACGAGGTCGTTCAAATAGATTTTTTTTCAATTTTTTTATGTAAAGAATCGCGCTTGATGTGTGTAGCGATATAGAGAATCGTTAAGGTGAAACGTAGAGCTATAATGCAGGCGATTAAAAAGATTTTAAAAAAAGGAGAAAAAAAGGATCGACAGAACCAATTATAATTACATTTCTCTAATTCTCTCAAAATCCAGTTGGAAAATTCGCCGTCGCGGGACTTAAAAAGCTACGACGAGTCCGGAGGAGCTCGTCGTAGCGTGTAAGACCTTAAAAAGAGAGCGAGAAAGAGAGATGGAACGAACAGAGAGACAGAGGAAAGGCTCTGCCCGGATTTTATTAAAATATGTTAAAACTGTAATTAAAATCGAAAAATCTCTCTTTCTCTTTTTACGAGCGCTCTCTCTCTCTCTCTCTCTCTCTCTCTCTCATGCCTCGAGCCTCCGAAGTTTTAAGAATCTTAACGCTCACTCCCTCCTCGCGAAAGAAGGAGAGTGAAGAAAAAGGAGGAAAGGGGGGCAAGAGGGGGGGGGGATTGGTAGCCGCGAAAGAATTGAAATTGTCGCTAAGGGTTCTCAAGTTTCTCGCTCTTTGCTGCCGGAGAAAAGTCAACCCCTTTCATCTGCCCTCCGCGAGGGCTTCTCTCTTTTTTTCCAGCTCTTTCGCGTTTTTTTTCTCTCCAAGCCTCTCTCTCCGTCCGATCCCACGGGGGAAAACTCAAGCAAAGGGGAGCGGGTATGGAAAGGGTTAGGCGATCGGACGAAGTGGGCATCCCTGACTCTTAATTCCCGTGAGAGAGAAAGCCTGTTCCTGATTTCATCCACGCTCCCCGCCCCTTTGCCTCTCTCCCTCTCTCGCACTTCTTTCAGAGTACAACGCGCTGGTGTCCCAGTCTTTTCAAGGAGAGAGCTCTGTTATCTTTTCCGCTGTACAAACAGATTCTTCTTTTTTTCTTTTACGACTTTCTGTTTGCACATGTAAGTGCAGCACGAGCCCAAGTGAGTTTTGAATTGAGCGAACGGGGACGAAGTTTGCGTCTGTTATGGTTTCTGTTTTGAAATAATTGAAACGTGACAATCATAAATTAAACATAGCTTAAGAAAGTCGCTTGAAAATATAGCAATAATTCGCGCGAGAATATATTCGCAAAAGCGGAAGTGGCAATTCTTGCCCGATGCTCCGAAGCTAGAGAAAGAAGAAGAGCTCAAGAGTCAGTGAAGAAGGGGGAGAGGGAAACGGTTCACGGTGCAAAGTTCGAGTCTGATAATGCAAACAGTTGATTGATCATTAAAGCGAGGGATATCTGCGCGGACGATCGGCGCCTAGTGCAGCGGCTAAAGCTCGTCGAAAGAGAAAGAGAGAGAGAGAGAGAGAGAGCGCGCAGAGAGGAAAAGGCCTTCGGAACGATTAACCCAAGGAGAGCTGCGATTCCGAATTTTTAACGACTGCTCTTTCTCTCTTGGAGAAAAGGGCTGAAGCGTCTCGAGTGCCTCTCCTCGCTGCGTGTTTTTCATGACGGACGCTTCGATTCTTTCAATAACTTTATTATTAATATACGAATAAATAAGAGAAAAAAATTGTGTGCAAATAAAAAAGTCGTAAAATCTTTGTATAAAGTCGCCAAGGTCAACGAAGTTTAAATAATCAAGGAAAAATGAGGGAGGTAAAAAAAGGATAAAGCGATGAGAGAAGGAGAGGGAAAAAGGCATGCGGGCTTAGCAATGAAAAAGGCCGAGGCCATATGGACTTTAGCATTGGCCTCTCTCTCGGTTAAGGAAGGCTCAATTTTTGCCTCGATCGCTTAAGACGATAATTGGCCTTTTTTACGGCGTTTACTTCCGCAATGCAATGAACTTTAAACGCTCTCGGCAAGGCCTGGGCCCGATCGGCTTACCGCTTCATCCAACTGCGCTCGGGTTGCGGCGCCCGCATCTCTCTCGTCTCTCGTCCTCCCTCCTCCCCGTCTCCTCCTCCTCCTCGTTGCTCGTAGTCGTCGCGTGTCCATTAATCAAAATTTTTATCGCGGGGGGTAAGCCTCGCGCGAGCGCGCGCCAGACTCGGAAAATTGCGCGGAGAAATTAGGAGAGAAAGGGTTTTCGGAATCTTTTTTCTTGATTTATCACCGGCCACTAGCAGCTATATACAGTCTGCTGATGGGAGGGGGCGGGCGACACGCCGGGGAGCAGGGCCAAGGAAAAAAATGAGCCTCAGAAGAGAAATGCCGCGCGCCGCAGACCGCGGAAGTGCCTGTCTCTTCGGATATATATATATATATATATATATATATATATATATATATATATATATATATGTGTGTGTATAACGAATGTAAGAAGAAGGAATACGAACGAGGAGGAGGCTGGTGCTCGAGGGGCGGCCTGCGAGAGGGGGCAGTTGGCAAAAGAATCGTAGCCTGGCCGCAGGCCATTGCGGCTTAATCTCCTTAATAGTGGAAAAATATATCAAGTGACGTGCTCTCCGGCGACAGCTACTCTCGCTGTATTTCCTGCGCCTCTGAAAAATCTTCCGGCTGCGACGTCCCTAACTGTTTAACAAACTTGTTATCTCAATTTTTTCAGTTGCTCATTATTAAAAGCTCCAAAAGGTCTTCGCATTTCTTCATTTGCATCGTTTGAAAAGTTATTTCAATCGAAAAAGTATAGCCAGAACTCGTCCTATTCGAATACACCTGAACGCAAGTAAAAAGTCAAAAGCCAGGAACGTACATCTGAATCGCATGCAGACAAAGAGTCGAGTAGAGAGAGGAAAAAAAGGAGTACACATCGCTTAAAACCCTTTTTTCCATCTGCACGGGATGATCCTTCGCTCCCATTCACTCGTTTGACTCGAAGCAAAGGATAGGGGATCGTTAGCATTTCGGGGGAGCTGGAAAGAGGTAGGAGCTGCAGCGTGAGGAAGAGAGCCAGCGGCTAGGACTTTTATTCGAGCTCTTGCTTGTCGTTCGGGCCCACTTTGCGCTGCCCGTGCTACTGGCTGCTGCTTCTGGCTACAGGCGCGGCACAAAGGGACCGGGGAGATCTCTCACCTGCGCCGGCCATATGCCCTTGGCTCTCCGGCGCACTTGCGCGAGCCTGGGCCTCGCCCACACGTTTGATCGTAAGTTAAAGTAATCGCTCGGCCCCCCTCCCACTCGATTTCGAACCCTTTTTTTCCCTCTTCCCCTTTCTTTATACGCACAGCGCTTCTTTCATACTCTCGACTCTATACTCGTGCTCCCTTTCTTTTCTATACATTTATCTCTCTCTCTCTCTCTCTCTCTCTCTCTCTCTCTCTCTCTCTCTTGTTTTATTGTTGTCTTCAGGGACAAGGTGTAAGGGCTACCTCGTGGCTTTGTTTTTTTTATTAAAATTCTCTAAAACAGCAAATTTCTTTCAAAATTCAATTTCACAATAAATCCCCAAGATAATTTTCTTAGGCAAAATCCACGCACGTTAGGCCATGTTGGTCAGCCGAGTGTAGTGGTCGTATACCCTCAGCCAAGAGATGCCGGGAGTCTTCGATCGGGCAAGGCACACCTACGCAGCTCCGCAAGTACGTATAGAGTATAGGATATGTCTGTAGTTGGGCACGTAGGCCCTCTGGCTCCTTGCACATGTTCGGTGTCTCGGTGAGCGAGTGGCCGCACACCGGCTGCGCGCCGATACCGTGCGAGGGGCGGGGAGGGGGGGAGGAGGGAGAGCTAAATGACCGGCTAACCTCTCCACCCCCTTTCCAGCCTCTAACTCGCTCCCTGTCACACAGGCTAGCCTTACCCGAAGGCCTTATAACGCAGCAGGTATACGTCGGGAGGGACAGCTCGTCTCGAATTAAGGGAAAACGTTGAGCGTGTGCGAGGTTGCCCGCGCCTGTGTAAGCAGTGGCAAACCGCTGTAGATGTATGCGCGGCCGAGAGAGAGAGAGAGAGAGAGAGAGAGAGAGAGAGAGAGAGAGAAAGCGATACGTAAAGGCAAATAGATTGCCTATGTATATCTGGACCGAGGATTGCGATCGGTCCTCCAGCAGGGACTCGCGCCAAAGAGCCAGGGCTACAACGGAAAATGTTTGCAGGCCCGTTCACGCCCGATCGGCGATTAATCCAAATGCCGACAATTACCGGCACCCCCCGACGCAAGCTGCTCTCCGAGCAGATGGAAAAGACAGGCGGCGAATTTTCAACACACACACACACACACACACACACACACACACACACGCACACGCACACGCACACGCACACACACACACACCGAGGCTATAACGTAATTGTCGGATAGCCGCTTAATTCGGAGTTCTCCGAGAGGAAGTGTAGTCAGGCTGGACGCTATAACGTCGCGGCATCCGATTTCCGGGTTACTTTATCGCCAGGCGCTCTCTCGGCTTAACGATGCGCGAAAAACAGCGCGAGACTTAATTAGCCGGACAGACTGCCAACCGAGAGACGTTTAAGCAAGCGGGAAAACGATCTTCAAGTGCTAAGCACTCGCAGGATGGATTGTAATTGCCAAGAAAAAGAGTTGTTTGTTGACTAATCGATTGACGGAATTGGAAAATTTTGGAAAGACATGTAATAGCTGTTACTGTATGATTAGTGTTCTATGCTTAGGCACACGCTCGACGAGCTGTTCATTTTTACGTTATATTGATCATTTTCTGCTTCCTTCTCCACTTCTCCTGGACAGAGTTTTCTGTTTAGCTTTTAATGGCTTTTTAATTAATGGTCAAAGGGGGTTGTTTTTCTCAAATGATGTTTCGAAAAAAAACATGTGCGATGCTTGGAACAAAAAAAGTTCATGACAAATCTAATAAACTTTTGTCAACAATTACAAAAATAACACAACAACATAGCGTTTTAACGTCGGCTTATTCCGCAGGACGGTCGCAGGAAAGCCGCCGCAGACTAATCTATCGAGCCAAAAGAGAGAGAGAGAGAGAGAGAGAGAGAGAGAGAGAGAGAGAGAGAGCTCAACATCTCAAGCTACACAGAGCGCCATCTCGATAAAAAATCAAAAATCCCCTTCTCCTTATGTAGGCAGCAAGGCTCCCTCTCCACCACCCTCGTCGGCGGGGATTTCGCAAAGTACCGTAACATCATAACGGGCGTGTATGCAGGCCGAGCAAGACAGCAAGTCGCGTAACCCGATAGCCAGGTCGTCGTAAGCGTTAGCCAGCCATCGAGTTTCGAAAAGAGCCTTCGCGCATCGTCTGCGGAGGACCGCGAAGAGAAAAACGGCCTGCGATTTCCCCCGATGCCCGTCCGCTTCTCTTTCTTCCTCTCGCCGTACGGCAACTGTGGTGCCGGGTACTGTCAAGCAGCTGACAGACCGAGGAGCCTCTCTCTCTCTCTCTCTCTCTTGGCGTATATGCGGTGTTCTGGAGCTCGGCTATCGCTTTCTGGGCCGGTGTCATTTTTCTCCGAGGATTATGTAAAACCGCGGAGTGTCTAGCGCGCAGTGCCGCTACAGCTGGCCGGCCTTCGCTCTTAGGAGCACTGCTCTCTTTCTCTCTCCTTTTCTCTCTCTCTCTCTCTCTCTCTCTCTCTCTCTCTCTCTCTCTGGGCTCTATATGCCTCCCTTGCATTCCAGGGCAAAGGCAAGACACGCCAAGATGACTTGCTTTTTCTCTCCTTTCTTGTCCCTATTGTTCCTCATTCATAAGCCAGTATGTGCCAAGTATGAATGGAAATGCGCAAAGGGCCTGTAGCTCTCTATCTCTCTCTTGTACTAACACAGCTCGATCGTAGCGAAGACTCTGCTTTTCTAGGCCTCGCGCGCACAATGCTTGGCCGTCTCATTTTTTGCCAAGCCCAATAATTACGTCTCGACTCGGCGGTATCATTGAGACAGGAAAGGCTTGCGCGCGGAAATAAGCCTCTCTATCCTTCCCTCCTTCCCGCAATCTATCTTTAATTGTATCGATCCTTCTTCACCGACGGCGGACCATCTGCTCTCACGAGAGCTCTCCTGGCTATTACACGCCTTTATGTGCGTCTCGAGCTGTACGTTGTCCAAGTCGCGTCGTTTGCTCGCGTTTCTTTACTTCCTTCGGCTCGGCTCACACCAAGCCTCTCTCTTTTTATTTGCAGTTTTATTGTTTTTGCCGTTGTTCTTTCGGCATACGAGAGCGGACGCGAGAAATGAATTTTCTTTCGATGCTCGGCACAACTTTTCATTAACCGGCATGAATAGGCACACTCGAGGGGATCTCCCTCGATCCTATCTCCCTTGCGCTAGAGGTGCAATTTAATTTAGCGACCTATAAAAATGCACCCGCGCCACCTCATTGCATGGCACACTTTATGCATCTCGTGAAGTATCTAGTCGAGCGCGTAGACAGTCTTGATAGAAAACTATTTAATCGAAATATTCATCCGCAAGCTCATTCGCCTAATCACCTTCAACAATCCCTAATCACGCTCGAAATAGGCAAAAGCTTGAAATCCAACTATACAGAGGAGGGGCTGGCGGATGCGATGACGCTAGGTTGGGAATTGACCTCAAATAAAATTAGCCGAGGTGTTAGATCGAAAAGAGCGGGATGGCCGTTCACGCGTACGTATAATCAGCAGCCGCAGGGGGAGCTGAGCCCCTGGAATGGAGTGCAGAGATGAGGGATGGAGGGGGTATGGACTTGCGAAGATGGACCGTCGCTGCTCGGCGTTAATTACCTGATGGGGCGGCAAGTGATGGTGATGGGGTTGATGATACGTCGGCGGCACGTAGGCCGGGTGGTGGTTGCGCGAATGATTCGCTTGCTGCTGCTGCGGTGCTGCCGGGGCTGGATGCTGTTGCTGTTCATGCTGTTGCTGTTCATGCTGTTGCTGCTGCTGCTGCTGCTGCTGCTGCTGCTGTTGGTGGTGGCTCGACGGAGTCGGCTGGGACGCTGGCGGAGCCGAGGCGGCCGGCGGTGGAGGTGTCCAGGCTCCATGATTCTCGTTGGTCGTGTACATTTTCGCATTGGAAATGTTCTTCTCCGATTTTTTTTTCGATAGCTACACTAATTTCCACTGTGTTTCCATTACTTTACGCCGTGCTTCTCGAGTTATTTCAGGCACGTTTATCTCTAGCTATATAGATATTCGCACACTATTTGGTTCTCTCCCTCTCGCACTATCGCACTTGAGCAAAGAAAGCCTTATCTCCGGCACTAATCTCGAGCCTCGAGCCTCACACCGTCGGTGAAAAAGTATTCCAATATTCTATACCAGAATCTATAAAATAGGCTGTGCCATATCCGCGACTCGACAGAATGGCGACGGCAGCGGCCTATAGAACGTCACTTACATAAGCGACAAATGAGAGAAAAAAACGAGGAAAAGAGAAAAATAGGGGAAGTGCCGGGGGGTCGGCGTAACGAAGTTGCATAAGTTGCACTATTCGCGGGCGTTTGAGCTCTCTTAGGCCGAATCGGAGATCCCTATCGAATTGTGGCGGATGTTCACCGGATGATGATGAGGAGACTCTCCTTGCGCTTTCCTGTCACAGAGAACCTCTTTCGTTTGTCTCCTGACAGCTGTCTTCGTTTCTCTCTCTCTCTCTCTCTCTCTCTCTCTCTCTCTCTCTCTCTCTCCTTCCGTTATATTTTCCTTGCAAATGTTTTTCCTCCTTGATCTTTGATCTTGAGAAAAGACGCACGCACTAGATTTCGCCGTCGATGCAAAACTCCGTGTCTCTCGTATATCTTTGGGTATTGTACAATGAACCGCCAAGAACACGGCATATCCTAACAATTAGATGCGATTTAAAAAAAGGCACGTACCAAGGACACATGCGCGCACTGTCTTTCATTTACAAATCTAACGAGCTGTACTAATTGAAGTCTCGAGTTTCAATTGGAAGGCACAATCGCGAAAAGCCGAAGGGGGAAAAAATTAAAGATATTCAAAGAAGAGCGAGATAAACGGAGGGGGGTGCGTGGAAAATCGCGGGGCCGCGCAGGCCGGTGCGCAAGGCGTTGGCGAACTAAGAGCGCACTCGGACGTGCGCGAGCGAACGAGCGATCGACGGGGCGAAAAGAGCAGAAAAAAATGGCCAAGCTAGAAGCAGCTGCAGCTCGTTGGCGATAAGGAGGAGAGGCGCGCGTATGTGTATCAGTGAAAAAATCGGCCGCCGGCCGGCATAGACTAGCCTAGCCTAAGTGTGCGTGTCTATGTAAGAGAGAGAGAGAGAGAGAGAGAGAGAGAGAGAGAGAGAGGGATTCTCGGCTATCGATCGGCGTGCGCTCGCGCGTATATTTGACGGCGGCCAGTTAGCGCTGCAGTCGGGAAATCCGGAAGCGAGAGGCCGATTCGCCTGCTCCACTCGCACGCCTTGTCTGTATGCTTCTACTACCACCCCACCTTACTCTACCCCTCCTTTCTCTCTCTCTCTCTCTCTCTCTCTCTCTCTCTCTCTCTCTCTCTCTCTCTCTCTTCTCCCTCGCTCACTCTTGAGCTGCTGTGAAGTCTGATGCGACATGACGCGCTCTTACGCCTGCTCGATCGTAAAGCCGCGAATGCCGTTAATGAGCGAGCTGCTTGGATATCTCTTGGCAGGCCGAAATTTTCTTCCTTTTGCCGAGCTCGACATGCCTCTCTGCCCGAGACGTCATCTGTCTCCAGATTTGCTTTCACGCAACTCTTTTTTTATTTTCGCTTCTTCTTTATACCACTCTTTCAAAATTTGTTCTTCCTTTTTTTGTTTAGTCCCAATGATGATTATTCGTTGATTTTTCCTGACTAGCTATTGTACTCTAATAATTGTTTATTTGTTATCGGCTTGTTGATTCAAGCGAGCCGATAACGAAAAGCAAATGTGCTAGTGGCTAGTGCTGTTGTGTGCGTGTGCCGGCTAGAAGATAAAAAGCTTTCCTGTTTCTTTAATAGGAGGCTCTGCCCTCCGTGCGCTCGCCCGCCCTCACTTGCATCGCATGCAATACAGCGGCGAATAAGGAAATGCATCCAATCAGCTTGGGTTTTTTCCACGAAGGTCTTCGCGCACTTTTTCTTTTTCAACTTTTATCGTAGCTGCCACCTTTTTTCCGTCGCTTCGCAAATGTTAATTGATACGATCAAATTGAGCGACTCGTTTTGTTCTCCGGCTTCGATTAGATTTCCTCTGATTTTTTTTTTAATTTTTATTTTTTCCCTCTGGCGTGTTTGTTGTCTTGATTTCGTTATTTTAACATTGTCGTATCGAACGAATACACAGAATTCTAAATATAGATGAAATATCGACTGGTGATTAAACCATTTTCCAATAGCGCGAATATACATCTTGGATTATCTTGAAGCGCAGGCAAGTGTATTTCGACGATGGAGCGCGCAAATGTGTGCTGCCAAGCTGGGCTTCAAAAATGGGCGTGAGATGGAAAATCGTCGGAGGCCCCGAGACACGTTGTCGGCGTCGGCTCGAAAAATGGGGCGGAGTCTCAAGTGGAAGAAGACTGTTCCCTATCCATCATGGCTGCTTTTTATCACTGACGTCACGATAAGCAAGCACATCGGTCTTTCTCTCTCTCTCTCTCTCTCTCTCTCTCTCTCTCTCTCTCTCTCGCTCACTCGCTGCACTTTGCTCACGAGAGAACCATGGCGTTAACGCGCTTGCAGCGCGTATAGCCGCCGACGCTCTCACTTTTCTTGCTTGAAAAATTTTAAATGAGTAATGGTCGTGAGTTATAGCTCGTGTTATACCCCCTCAGCTGGTGTAAATAAATAAACATTTTTTTTCCAACCCCACCTCCGCCGCTTTTGCTTGGCGAATATATATTGGCTGTAATGATTTTACCGTTCTATTATGCGTATAAATTTTAATTACAAGACGAAAAACCTTTTCTTATATCTACTTGTTTATTGGCCAAACGCGCGGTTACGCGCCTGCGAAGAATATTTATAAGCTGGTTTTTTTTTCAAAAAAGTTTCGAGCTCCTATGATTTTTTTTATCATATTAGCATGCAGTAAAAGTCTTGCAAAATCTTTCTCGCCTTTGGGCTTCTGTCTTTTAGAGGCTATCAAACGGAAAAAGACTCGAAAAAAATAAATAAACGACAACGTCAGCTTCAGTCAGCAGTACAAAAAAAAAGCAAACCTCAGTCTTACGAGCCGACATAATCGAAGCAGGCGAAGAAAAGGAGAAAACCTTCATCAGGCGCCAAAAGCCCACAACGTTCCTCCTTCCTCGCAAGTGAAAGTAATGCCTCGCTCGTAAAGCTCTCGGTCAGAAAAAATGAAAAAGTCAAACGCACGTAAAAAAAGATTCGCCAAAGAACGAGAAGAAGAAGAAGGAGAAGCCGAGGTGGGATCGAATCAGAGTAGGGAGGGGGGGGGGGGCGATCGGTTTTCCAAGAAATAAATCAGCCTACGCCGCGGAAAGTGCGTTTTAAAGTATGCACACACGGCGGGCTGATCTTGAGAAGCTGCCCCCCTCGAGCCCTTGATATAAATAAAGTCGCAAATAAACGAAAGCGATGCTGCTGCAGCAGCAGCAGCAGTATAAGCAACGGCAGCGTCGGTGCTGGCGGCACAGCATTGGAGAGGGAGGGAAAAGAAGGCGAGCCGCGGGGCTAAGGACCGCGGCGGAAAAAAAGGAGGAGCGCGCGAAGGCCGCCTCGCGTTCTCTCGCCTCTTCTCTCTCTCGTGTCCCTCCCGCTGCCTACCGGTCGCCCCTCTTGCTCTCCTACTCTCGAAATTACTGACCATGGGCAATGAACGAGCGAGGCCTTCCTTCTTTTTTCTCCTCCTCCCTTTTTTTCCACCTCCTACTCCACCTCCGCCAGACTCTTCTTTCTCTCCTCCTCTCTCTTTTTTCCATATCTCTCTCTCTCTCTCTCTCTCTCTCTCTCTCTCTCTCTCTCTCTCTCCTTGCGCGTGCAATAAAAATAAACTGCTGCGTCGCTGAGACTGGCTCTGGCTGGGTGGGAGGAAGGTGGAAAATAAAGAAGAGGCAGCAGGGGGAGAGGGTAAGGATGAAAAAGGTGAATGTGCAAGTCGCAGCTTTAGCTTCGCTCTTTCTTTTCCACTGCGGAGGCGGAGAGACAGAGACCTTCTTCGTGCTCTCCACCGCGCACATACTTCTTCTTCTTCTTCTTCTCCTCCTCCTCTTCTTCTTCTGCTGTTGCTGCTGCTGGTTCGGCTTCAGTTTCTTCGACGATATGCTGCTGCCGCTGCCTTCGTTTATTTTTTCTTCTTCTTTTTCTTTTTCGTTGCCTCTCCTTTTTCGCCATTCCCTCCTTGGTTTACCGAGAGGGAGAATATTGCTTGTCTAGGACGTTTTATATACATGCGCGCTCGTAGCGCTGTATATGGAAAATGTGTTTAACGCACGTGTAAAGTGCAAAGTGCGTATAATAAACCTCTTTTTATTTCCAGTTTTGTTTTTTTACCTTTATTAAGGAGACTTTAAATATGCCGCTCTGCGTGCATTTTTTTTGTCTTTTTTCCCCCTCTTCTTTTTCTCTCAATGCTCTTTAGCGTGGGTATTTATTTTCTTTGCAGGGTTAATCTCTTTTAAAAGACGCGCCAGTATGCGTTCTCAAGGATCTTCGAGCTTGCATTCGATGAAACTTAGCCTACTCGATTTATATGTATATTGAGAAATGTCCAATAAATTATCGTCTCGAATTCGATGTAAAATTAACCTTTAAGCGCAAGAAAACGAAAGAGAATCCTCGCCGAAAATAATTGGATAGGAAAACTTTCGAAGGTATACAACGCTTGCTTAAAAGCTCATTAGATAAAAAGAAAGATCGAGCGTCTTCTCGGCAATAAACCTCGTAAATCATGGAACAATAAGAATTTTGACAAGACTCGACCTATAGAATCCAATTAAAAGCATCCGAGCGAGCTGCACACGGCCTACGCTCAAGTCGATCCCCCAACATGTTGGTATAGAGGAAAGAGAGACGACAGAGGCCGGAAGAAAAAAGAAGCAGACTAGAAAGAGCGGAGGAGTCGAAGGAGAAGGAGGCAATGAGGCCTCTCTCTCTCTCTCTCTCTCTCTCTCTCTTCTTTCTTTCCTCGGTCCTTGCGCGACGATCGGCCAAGAGAGCAGCAGCCTACCGCGAAAAGAGAGAAAATAAAAGTGCGCCTGTAGGCCTTGGCTCTCAGCTGCAGCAGCAGGAGTTGCAGAGAGCAAAGTCGCCTGCGTTGCCAAGTCTCATTTGTTTATCATGTTACGCTTGCACGTGTGAGCGTTGGCGTCCGTGTGTACACTTCGTGTGTCTCTCTGTAGACGCGTGTGCCGCGAAGGGGGAGAACGATGCTAGACCGGTAAGAAATCTTGCTTTGAAAAGAGGACCTTTATGGTTTTTTCTTTCGTCATTTTTGGATTTCCTTTTATATTTTCTCTGCTCGCGATAGATCTAAAATCGTAGCCTACGAGCAATATGTCATTAACGCAAATATCAGGGCGGACTTAACGTGCAGCGCAGAGAGATAGAAAGACGCGAGAGGGAGAAAAGCTCCTAACACGGTATACCTATCTCGAATGCAAAACAGCTAGTCAAGCGTAGAGAAAAACGAGCGGGGAGAGAGAGAAGAGCGTGCTCAACGGGTGGTATAAGGTTCAAAGAAAGGGAAGAAAGTCGTGTGTGCGCGAGCGCGCGTGCTGGACGGCTCAGAAGAAAGACACATTCATTATGCAAGGAAAGTCAGCGCGTGTGCCCGAGAGTACTCGCGGTAATGTAAGGCGCGTGTACGCAAATGCACGCGAACACGTACAATGGCCACAGAGAGCAAGAGAGAGAGAGAGAGAGAGAGAGAGAGAGAGAGAGAGAGTGAGAGAGAGGATGGCTCGCGAGATGACTCAGAAACGAGTTCGTAAAGGAAAGAGGAGACCTTATACACCCGGCCGAGAGACCTGAGATCTCTGGCCGCTTGACCCAACCGATCTCTTGCGCTACGATTTTGCCCTCGCTGCTTTTGTCTCGTCTATACGAAAGAGAAAGAGAGAGAGAGAGAGAGAGAGAGAGAGAGAGATGGAGAGACCAGCAACTGGCGAAAGCTGTTGGATGTGTTTTTTTTTGAGGCTTGGAAGACGGAGTCGTGAGTTTTCCTTCGAGGCTTTTCGATTAGCATCAGTAGCACGGAGTCTGCTCATTTGTCGGCTCGAGTAATTTTGCTAATTGTTACGTCAGTTGAAAAGCGTTTATGTGCTCCTTATTTTATTCTGTGTGTGTGTGTGTTTTTTTTTCATTTCGTGGTTGTTTGTAAATCAGGGATTTGTATTGCTACTCGGCAGCTTTTTACTTGGCGAACGTGTGAAATCGACATCGATAAGGCGAATTAGATAGTGCGAAAAATTTTCCAATGCTGGACTGATAACGGGCGACAAGCGCGGGAATCGTTTGATAACGAATCGTCTGTTGGCTGTTCTACTGCCTTTGGTAGCGTGGCAGCCAATGTGCACGTATACGCACACATACAAGCAGAAAGCCGAGGACAAAGATATGTATCAATATTGATTAAAAAGCTTTTTATTTGTGCAGCGACGCATCGCCTTTTATCGAACCTTATTGGCAACCAAGTGTATTCTGTATTAATACAAAAAATAATAAAAAAAAATAGTCGTACGGTTGTACTTTTGTATTAAGTTAAGGGTAGTTTAAAAAAAGTATTCTATTCCGCGCTTAAAATGATTCTATTACTGGTAGGCGTGCAAGCCTAAGCGGCCAAAGTGCATAAATTAACGCGCGCTATGATTATTTATTAGCGGCAAAACAATCGCGATAAAATTGAGCCTAATAAATCAGCAAAGTAGCAAATAAAATGGAGTCGCAAGTGAAATTTTCGCCAATTTCGAAAGAGAAACGCATAAATTGCCGAGGAATAACGAAGGCACTTAAGGGGGTAAAAATAAGAGAAAAAAGGCTTAGGAGGGTAGGAGGAGAGAAAAGAGCAAGTCTACATTCTTTAAGCCGCAATGGAGAAAGGAATAAAGAAGGAAAGAGAGAGGGGAAGGAGACGCGGAGAAAGAGGGTAGAGGGAGCGTCTACGCCAGTGTTATTTATATACGCACTCGCGGCGCGCACTGGTGGCTCGCCCGTATGCGCACACGCGATATCCAATGCATCCGAGTGTGCGAAACTGCCGGCAGTTTCTCTCCGCCTCTCCTCCCCCTTGCCACGCCAAATCCGCCGAAGCTTTTCCCGAGCGTGCGAGTGTGCTAACGTAAAAATATAAATCGAGAAAACGCGCATCTGCTGCCGCGGGAGAGCTGTTACGGCTGTAGCCCGCACTGCAGCGGCGCTCTTGCCGACGCTCGGATATTTATAAATAGCAGCCAAGCGGACTTGTCGATTTTTCGAGGCTACGACGAGCAGCGGTTTGTTGATTATTACTTCTTTTTTTTTATTTCAATGAATCTTGCAGCTCTCAAGGTTTTCATTAGCCGCCTGTGTCTTTTGGAGATACTTTCGCGAGATTGATAGCGTTTGGTCTCGATCGGTTTATTTTTAACGAAATTACGTACTTTGGTGTGGCGCCAGAAGGAAAAACGTTGCTTCGCCGGGGTACAATTAAAAGCACATCGATAGGTTAATAATATCAATTTTAGTCTTACTAGAAATTTACGACGACACGCGTTTGTGCTTTGTAGCCCCGTGCTTTGCTTACATTTCGGTCCCAACTTTTTTTTACCCCGTAATGATCATTGTAAAAAGGTCAGTTCTAGGAAAAGTATTAAAACTTTTATTGGCTCCCAGGAAGAGCTAAAGGCTCGCTTCTTGCTAATGCAATAAATGATCTAATTATTTACTAATAGCAATGAAAAGGTAACGCAATCATGTGGAGGTGAATTTCCAACTATATTAAACAAAAAAGCTCAACATAAATAATAAGCTTTAAAAGAAAATTACGAAAGCTCATCCTGGCGCGTACGAGAGAAAAAGACGTACGGCGTCAAAACAAACATATCCTACAACAATCAAATTACGGTAACAAAAACGAGCGCGTGTTTTAAATCGTCAAATCAATCACCGCAGGGTAGATAGGTAGAAAGAGAGAAAGAGAGAGAGAGAGAGAGAGAGAGGAAGAAGTGCTCTCATCCTTTAAAAATTCATTCCCTCATCTCATAGAGACTTTACTGCACCATAAAGCCGTGCTCGGTCGCTCGTTACGCAAGAAACACGACTCGTGCACTCGCGCGAGAGCAGCCGACATTCCGCCGATCAATTAGACGCCACCTTTTTGCGGCCCCCTCCACCTAACCGTAGTGTAGCGGACCGCTGAGGAAAAAGAGTCCCCGGCCGCTAATCTAAATTTACAAAGCCTCGAATGTATATCTGTGTGTGTGTGTGTGTGTGTGTGTGTGTGGGCGCGCGTGTGGTGGCCGTCGGGAGTCCATTCATCGCGAAGCACCGAGGGAATTCCGCGACGCGATAATGGCTCCTTTCGCTCCAGCCGCGGCTACCTCCTTCTCCTCCTTTCTTACCCTCCCCCTACCCTCCCGCCGCTCTTCTCTCTGCTTGCCTGCCACGTGACGATGGGGAGAGACGTGCCGACAACTTCCGCGGAAATCGGAGCGAGCGATCCGTGGATATCGTCGCTCGATGACGACGACGGGTTTCTTGCCGCCAGCCATGGCGCCTGGCTATACACAGAACTGGTTCCCCAGGCATCGAAGAGACGCGCGAGGCCGACTTTTTTCGGGGGTTCCGCAGAGAATCTGGGTCACGAGTAATGTCTGCTTTGAATTATTCAAAACGGACGAGTTTTTTTTCTAGATCGCTTCGATGGGTCAGTAGTTACAGACTATTTTTGCTCGATTCGTCAGACGAGTTTTTTTTTCTTTTACAAATTAGAGGGGATATGCCTTTTTTATCAAGGATTATGTGTACATGGATATTATTTGATTAAATTTGTTTTACTATCGTGAGAATTTACGTTATTGGATATGGACAAATATTTCAGAGATATATACGCGCGATTAATAGAATACTATTAAGATAAAACTAATTGTCTTTATCTTTAATTCTAGGTGTCGAGTGAAAGCAGATTAAAGTGATTATTATTTCCCGACGTGTGCTATCGCCACGGATTTCGAATTTTAAATTATTCGCCGCAGCGATCGTTACAAAGCTCGTTGCAAGTAGATACATTCAAGATCGGCAAGACGCACACTCAAATTTTCAAATTTCCACTCAATTTTTTATTAGCTATCAAGACCCCTGAAATATTCGAACTCCACAAGTCGTGAACCAACTTGCGCCTTTATTTTCAATTACGAAACACCAATAAACTTTATGCTCACCGAGATCAATCAAGAAAATTTCCAATATATTGCGTTACAAAATTATCCCGCTCGAGGCGTTTAGCTCAAAAGCGAGCAAAAAAAACCATCAGCAGCCGTTACGTTATAACCACTAGGTGAATAGGATCGACCTACACATTGCCACAAATACACAGCTCGTATGAGCGATCGGTGTCGAAGATGCCTTGGCGCCGGGAGCCGAAGTTCGCGTGCCGTTGTTATTAATACTCGCGGTTCGCCGTTTAGCCGTGTCCGCCCGAGAATAGACCCCCTCAGGCGTTACATTCGCGTCAAGAATGAAAATCTATTATTACGTCGGCGTGCAGGTCGCGTATCGTAGGTCCCCCCCCCCCTGATACCCTCCTTCACGCCAGCAGCGAAATCGCAAGCGACAATGACTCTTATCCGCGCGGCTTAATGTTTCATTCATCGAGTAGCAGCATCGGGCGCGAAGACAAAAGACGCTCCGCTCACACTCGGCTTTCTTTTTGCCAGGCTGCGTCTACTGTCCGGTTAATGATGTGCGCCTGAGCTTTCTCTCTCTTGCTCCCGCTCACTCTGAGCCCCGTTATTTTTGGCCCTGTCGTCTTGGCTGGTTACGTAAGCGTTCAATGGAACAGACTCGTGAATGGACGGATTTGACGTTCGATACTTGCAGCGAGGATCGGAAGGACACTGCCTATGAATGAGTAAAGTATTTTAATAATGGAATTAGTGCTGTGATACCAGAAGCGCTTGCTTTATCGTTAATAAAATATCGTTTGTTTCTCGGCTTTGATTGCGCGTTATATAGGGTTCATTGACAAGCTGACCTTAAAACGCGTAGAACGACGGCAGGCATCGTTTGTTTATTAAAAATTCAACCACGACGATGTTCATTCAGGCAATTAAAGGGAATACACGAGGATTGACTAAATGAAAAAATGTCCGCGGTGTCTTTGACATAATTACGCTTTAATTCGGTTAGTTGACGATGTATTGCAGAACAAAAATTGTCATTTTTATTAAAGCATTAATATTTTCAAAATTTATTTCAAAAAAATGCAATTCTCAGAAACAACGTTATTCTCAAACCTAAAATAAAATACCGTCAAATCTCATAACTATTTCTACCAGCCTCCTCCCCAAACCAAAGTGAAATATCAATTCATAAAATTAGAAAACATCAACCACCAACAGTTTAGATCGCAATCCCAGTAATCTTCGCGACGTATCAATGAAATTCTGTTGGTACGTGCACACGTCGCGTTCTGCGCTAGCTCGAACCGATTACCAGGAGCCGCTTCGATTATTCACGGCCCCGCGCGTAAACCGATCTAGCCTCACGTACCTCCACGTGCTCTCTCTCTCTCTCTCTCTCTCTCTCTCTCTCTCTCTCTCGCTCTCTCTCTCTCTCTCTCTCTACACACTACATCTCCTCCCCCTTGGCATAGTGGAATGACGCGTAACCTTGCGCGCCTCCCCTTTTTCTCTCGCTCTCGCTCTCATTGTCGTGGGTAATCTCTTGGCGCGGCAACCTCGAGAGGTGAGACAATGCGAATTTGTCGCGGCCTTTCTCGCGAGAGAAAAGAGCGCCCGGCGATTCTCTCTGTCGTCCTTTTTTTATCCACCGCGCTCGCTGCGCTTGAACTCAACTCTGCCGGGGTGAAGGTAACTTGGCCGAGGTGATTCGTTCCCCTCCCCCCTTCTCCCCATTTACTTGACGCTGAATCGCTTCCAGCACGGCGAGCGCCTTGATGAATCTTAATTTCAAAATGACGAAAACGCATTTTCGCGAAACGACCGCTGGATTTTTTATATTTATTAGTCATTTATAATTCCTTTTTATTATTGTTGGCGTTTTTTTTAAACTCGTTACGTTGACTATACTGCATTTCCAAAAATAGTTTAGGCTTATTTACTTTTTATTACGGTAAAATATGAGAGATTTGAAAATTTGAGTAGTAACATCGTAGATAGTCAGACGTAATGATTTTTCTAGCATCGCAATAAAAATATAGCTGCGTTTATTTTTACTCTATCCGCTAATTACAGCCTACTCAATAGCCCGGCAGAGAAAAGGCGATATGCTTCCGCGAAAGAAAATCTCTCTTCTGAAAATTACAAATCTCTCGATTCGCAGAAGGCAAGTTGCAGGCAGTAGTAACCAACGTCCGATTAACCTTACGTCCGAACGTTAGCAGTCGCAATTAGCATGAGTAGTCTTTTCCTCCGAAGGACAAAGAAAGATCGACGATGCGAGTTCGAATCAAGAGGCAGAATTTGAGAAAACCTCGGGTTCTCTGCAGGAGACGCCAATGACGCAAGAGACGCGGGCGCACAGGCGGGCTCGAGGTCAGTCGGCGAGAAGCGAGCGGCCGATGGTCGAGCAAATCGCGCGACTCGCAAAAAGACGAGCGAAAAGGAGGAAAGAGAGGGCCCCGGTGGCGGCCGCACGCGGACAATATATATAAAAAGAAGGCCGCGCAAGAGCGGTCGCCGACGCCGGGCCTCTCCTTCCCTCTTGAGTGCACTACACAGAAAGAAAGAGAGAGAGAGAGAGAGAGAGAGAGAGAGAGAGAGAGAGAGTCAGCGCCGACCTGATAATCTTTAATTTATTTTAATGACGTAGGAGCGTGACTCGGTGCAAGCTCGCCAGCGGAGCTCCTCTCTCTCTCCTCCATCTCCTCCTTCTCCTGCTTCTCTCTCTCTCTCTCTCTCTCTCTCTTGCAGACTCGTTCTTTCTCGGCGGCATGCATGTGCGGCGAATGCCGAGAAGAATGCCGGCGAGACTGCGTTGTCGGAGGTCAGGTTCAGCCACGCTCGAAGCGTATATACATACTCGCAGAACCCGGTCCTCTCCTAACACCGAGGCTGCCTGCCTTTGGAAAATCAACGGATAAGACAAGAGAGCAGCTTTTTCGATAGTACCCTTTTCTTTCTTTTTCTTATTCTATTAACTCTATTTGGCGTTACTTATCAGTCCAAGGCTTGGACAAAAATGACGGGCTTCGTTTACGGAGGAGGTGAGAGCGGGACGTAGAAGTTATACGGGAATTTTTAGTTGGGATAGACACAAGGCGCTGTTTCGTAATATCATGTGCGACTTGTTTTCATTTTCACTCTGGGGTATAAATTTCATGCGGATATCGGAGCGCCGGGGGAAAAAATGGGCGACGAGATAAGTCGAAGGATTTTTTGACTCGTCGCATAAACAATTAATTAATCAATGCGTGCTGCGCGCCTTATCGGCCTTTCCACAGTGAGAGAGTGCGCGCGCGTGTGTAAGTGTCGAGGGAAAAAGAGGGGGGGGGTTAAATTGTTGAGCTGCAGTTTTAATGAAAATTCAATGCGTCGATTAATCATGTAAAGTCTACGGGCTCGAGACAAAGAATGATTTAAATCTCTTTCTAATTTTCTTGTTAAACTCCTGTCGATCGCCATTTATTTTGCCATAAAATATATACGCACGCGCGTGCGTATGCCATAAAGCGCATACTTGAATTTCAACAACCTTTACAAAAGCCCTATCTGTTACTACTTATTTTTATCGTAACAACCGCATTCCCAACATTGGTAACTAAATTCTCGCAACAATTAATGTTAAATATACCATAAATGCCCAACGTAATGGGCATGTTGAACGCAAAATTTTCACGTTTGCCTTAGACTCTCCACGCGTAAAACGTCATTAGCAGCCTCGAATTGCTCGCGATAGGAAAGATATGCGGTAAACAAACAAACATCTCGACGCACTTGATAATTCCCGTAGATTAATAAGAAAAGAAAAAAGAAAAGAAAAGTGCCCCAAGCAATTAAAGGTTTATCGCGTCGCTGGCCCCGCCAGCGATCTCTCTCCCTTGGACACTTCACAAAAGAGGCACGCGCTCAAGTGTCACGGTCAGCGCGCCAATTTTTTTTCTCCCTCTCCGCTCTTTTTCCCTTTCGAAACGAGTGGAAGAGAGAGGTAAGAGTGTCTCATCGGGGAGGGAAAAAATATAACGAATAAGTCGGATGCTGAGCTTGCGAGCACTGCATCTCGTTGCATACATAAGTATGCTTTATGTCAGAGCGCGAGTACAGGGATAAAAAGAGAGAGAGAGAGAGAGAGAGAGAGAGAGAACTGAGCAGTCGCGCAGTTGCCACGTCTTTTCTTGCCTCTCCGCACCTCCTCGTCCTCCATCTTTGCCTCTTGGCCTCCCCATTTCTTTTTTTTTCGTTGCTTTTTCCTTTTCATTCGCCCGCGCTCGCCCGCTCTTTTTCCGTCTCTCTCTCTTGCTCTCCGTGCGCCTTATACCCTCCCTACTTCTTCTTTCTCGCGATGTCTCCGGCGCTCTCTCGTTCTTTCTCCCTCGTTCTTCAACTTTAATAATGATAATGATAAATGTTAAAGATAAAACTCGAGGCTAACGATTTATTTATTAAATTTACAAAGGTTTACGTACTTTTTATTTATCAAGGGAATCAAAATGAAAATTGGCTTTGACATAAAAATAATCAAGCATAATTTTCGACGCTTCGGTCAATTTATTGACGCGGCCAATCGACAGGCATTCACACCTCTTGAAATCAATTTAGCACACAAATACGTACATATGCATACACTCGTCGATGCAACTGGAACAAAAGAGCAAAAAGTCACGGATTTTCATGCATAACGCGAGCGAACTTTCATCATCTTTCTCTCAGAGTCGCGTTCAAGGCGAGAGATGCTCTGTCGGTCGGTTTGTGGGAGATAAAGAGAGAGAGAGAGAGAGAGAGAGAGAGAGAGAGAGAGAGAGAAAGAGAAGTTCTCTCCTCTTGACACTTCAGCAAAGCCCCGGCGTCGCGTCCTCTTGCTCCATCTCGCTCGCTCTCGCGGAATATAAGGAGAGTCGTTGAACTCGGAAAAAGGGAACTTATATGCGCGAGGACGTAGCTGCCTGAGAGTAGCGCATACGCACGCATGACTGTGTGTCCATACGTGTGTGCGTACGTACGAAAAAAAAGAGCGAGAGAAAGAGCAAGAGTCCGCCGGCGAGAAGCATATATACACGCGATTGCCGGCGCAGCAGCGTGCGGACCGAATTGGAATGAGGGAGGAGGAAAAAACGAGTCGAGCGCGGGTGACGAGGGGGTTGGGGGGACGGGGCAGAGAGAGGAGACAGAAAAGTGACTCACGGTCCATTGATCCTTGAATATTCGACGCAAGAGTAAGAGCGCAATGCAGGCCCCCCCCCCGCTTCTCCTCTCTGCGCGACCGGCTTGCACTGATAGCCCCGTGCAAGTAGTCACACACACGCGGGCGCGGGCGTCGCGCTCTGGGAATTAAAAAATGAAAGTTCGACGCGGTGTTTCTTCTTTTTCAAGGCTTCCTACTTCTTTGTTCTCCGAGGGACGATTTCGCTTGCGCCCGATCTCGCTTTCTTAAGATTTATATGCTTTTCTTAGTGCACTCTCTTTCGCTCTGTTTACGTATATCAAACACTTGTTTAGAGACTGTTTATAAGTACGTTATTGTAAATTTTTTTTAACGATATACCAATAGTCGCGATAAAAATGTCTAACACTCCGGCTCGATTAACACCCAATCTTAGGTAAGCCGGCCTCCGTCGACTTTTTAGTTGTCGACCATGAAAAGTCGTTTAATGGGCTATACCGGCCGTGACATTCTAACCGCAGGAGCTGCAATGGTGCAGGCGAGAAAAGGAAAGAAAACTAAAAATTGTAGAAGAGAGGAGGGAAGACGAAAACGACGCGAAGAGAGAAAGAAAGAAAGCGTCCCTCCCGAGGCTCAATTCTCCGACTGTTGGAGTAGGTCGCGACTGCACTCTCCCGCTTCTTGCGGTCTTATCTCTTCTCTCTCTTTCGCCGCCTCTTCTCTCTGACGCGGCGCGAGCTTTCTTTGTTGCGAGTGCGTGGATATTTTTAAGTGCCGAGTGCCTGCGAGAAAAAGCTACTGGCCAGGAAAATTTTGCGCAACTACTGTACCTCTCCCCCTTCTTACCTCCCTGCCCGCCTGAGGAAAGATGAAACTATCTATAATAGCGTGATTCAATGTTTGCTCTCGCGCGTTGGCTAAATTGAATAATACGAATTCGCTCGTTCTTTATTTTTCTTTTTTTCCTTCTTCTTTAAAACGAGCGTTTCTCGATTCTCGCATCTGCTACCGATAACTTGTTATGCATTTTTATTTATCTATTTGAATTAATTATTTACTTTTTTCCCTGCCTTTTTTCTCTTATATAATACGGCAATCTCGTTTTGCTGGGGTAACGTACTTATCGGCATTTTTTTCTTCGAGCATTTAAATTTAGCGCAGTTAAAGATGCTCAGTGCGCTTGGCTAATTATAACACACACCTCGGTCGCAATATCCTTATTAATTAGCCGCAAGAAAGAGCGACGGTAAGGGAGAGAGAGAGAAGGATACGCCTCAGTCATTAGAGAATGTCGTATAGCAACGTTGGCAATTATTTAACATAAACTACATTCCGGCGCATCTCTTACTGTAGCAGCGGCATAAATCAGGCGCTAGTGCGTCTGAGTGTGTGTGTGTGTGTGTGTGTGTGTGTGTGTGTGTGTGTGGGGGGGGGGGGTAACCGCTATGGAGATGGCCAACCACAAGGATCGCATATACAATCCCTCTAACTTTGACAGGGCAATTTATTCGTGTATTAGAGGAGCCCATAAAACTCACGGCTAGCCTTTAACGTCCAGCCGCGCACGCGCCTCTAATTAATTTGCCATAGGGGCGCGCGCGCGCGCGTCTCCCGCCCGGGGATGGAAAAAAAGCGCCTGCCCACTTGCCGGGACCGAGAGGAAATCCACTCCCACGGGCAGGAAAAAAGGGAGGAAAGCTGGGATCTGCCTGGTGGGCGGCGCGCCGAAAGAGAGACCTCGCGCACACCGTCGCAGCCGGCACGAGGCAACAGGTGGAATCTAATAAGCCGTCTTTTTCGCTGGCGGAGCAGGTTGCAAGCACGGGGCTCTTGCCGCACCGCTCGCCAAGTCAATATTTTGTCAATATTTATGAGGCCCCCCTGAAGCGTCTAGAGCCTTTGCCAACCTTACATCCAAATCGTTCGGATTAAGTATGACGATCGGTGTTTGCCAATTCGCGTAAACTGCAGCGTATACCCATAAGCCAAGAACCTCGGGATTTCCAAGATTCGCAAAGATCGATCGGTCGATAGGGAAGAAAGTCGATCGCGCCGGCGCATAAAACGCTATCGGCGCTCGTCTAGAAATAGCCATGCCTCTTTCCTCCTGGCATCCGTATGAGAGGCCGTCACATAACTCCCTGCCCTCCCACGTATCAATACGCATAACGTGCCGATCGTCGTCTCGCGTATCGCTCGCGCGTGTGTTACATGATGGGGAGCGCGCGTGCACAGGTTCGTGCTCGGAGGAGCGCGTCGTCCTCGTTCCGGAATTCGCGCGCTCCCGATCCTCGCCGCCACAGCCAGTCTGGTAAGGACGAGCTGATGCCCGGCATCGAGCAGCGCAGACTAACATGCTTACATCTAACAGACGCACTCCCTCTCACTCTGGCTACACCCGAGATTAATGTCGCGTACGTAGAGTATGCTATGGGCCGAATTTGAGTCAGTCTTAGGGCTGGCGGCCCTTTGCAATTTCTCGTTACAGCCTAGGCGCGTCAAGCGCCCGAGGGATCTTGAAATTTTTAACGGACTTTGGGGGAGAGTCGGGCCTGCACTCGGACGTTTCGTCAGTCGACCGCTATCGGAAAATTGTCTTTCTATAACTAATATTTTATTAGCTTTGGTGAAAATGCGCTCTAACGATTCTAAGCTAATTGTCAAGGAAATCAACGAAAACTCATTATAAATCACATATAGCTGTGCAGACTTATTTATCGGCTCGAGATAAATTTACAAAAAAAATAGTAATTTTAATTATAATTATGTAAGTTTATCGATTAATCACAGTTAAACCGAAATTCCCACGAAGAAACATAAAGAAAGAATAAAAGTTACAGCACATTATTACCTCGATTATTCGTCAAAATCACACACTCGAGCAACACGGTTATAGGTATCGACGTACAAAAAAAGGTAAGCATCCGCGAAATACTCATAAATCACTTGGCGAGCGCCGAGCCGATCTTACCTCAGTCAAGCGATGTCCTTTAGTCTTGCGCAGACCAAAGATGCCAAAGTGTCTTCCTCAGCGGCGACGAAGACGAATAGCGGAGGATAGTAGGGTGGGCTGGGAAGAAACTTGCTTGATCACAGAAGAAGCTCGGTGGTGTGTATCGAAGGGAGTATAAAGAAAAAGAAGAGGATCGCGGTTGAAAATCACAAAATATGGCACACTGTTCCTCGAGTCGTCATCGTATTTACCGAAGCACAAAAATCACTAGCGTCATATATGTATCCCGGGGAGAGCGAGTGTTTCTGTATATCAGGGCAAGTCCTTCTCTCCCGGTGGCCTTCCCGCCGGCGACTCGTCCGTCCGTCCTCAGCCGGCGTCCTACTGGCGCGAACTTTGAAAAAAGAGGTGGGGGCGCGCGGGCTCGCTGTCTTTGTGCTGGTCCTGTGCGTGGCTTTCGCCGAAATTAAAAAGCCGCTGCCGCGATAATCGCCGGCTGTCCGATGGCAGAAGGAGTCCGGAGAGTCCGGCCCTCTAGGTGGATCCCGGTGGTAGCGGGCGCGCGCGCCGAGAGAGGAGCAGGCCCGCGCGCGGCCGTTGTCGTCGGGAGAAAAAACTGTCTATCCGGCGGGCTGTCTCGCGCGCACACACCACCCGGCTGCTGCTGCAGGCTGCAGCCAGCCAGAGCAGCGCAGGCTCCGTGCACGCGCGATTTCCAGTGCCGCTCTTTCTCTCTCTCCCTCCCTCCCTCCCTCCTGCACCACACAACCTCCCTCTCTCGCTCGCTCGCTCACTGCTTGAGACTCTCGCTTACTCGCTCTTGCTCTCTCTCTCTCTCCCCGCACACGCGTACGCGAGAGCGCGCGTCTACAATTGCGTTCTGTGAGCGGCGCTCGCGAGGCTCTCCTCCTCGCGGCCGGCTCTTTTCTTCCCGTCCCTTCTCCGTCCCTCCCTCGCCCGCTTGATCTCTCTCTCTCTCTCTCTCTCTCTCTCTCTCTCCTGCACGAGCGTGGTTACTCGCGCGCGCACCGAGCGCGTGCACACATAGAGTGTGCGCTCGGTGGTCGAATATCGCCTCTCTTGCAAGCCTCTAGCTCCGAAAGAGAGAGAGGGGCCGATCGGAAAAGGGGAGCTCCCGTGGGAGAGAGAGAAAGAGCGATCCTAGAGAGAAAAGAGCAGGGCTGAAAGAAGCAAGGTGGGAGGAGAGAGAGTACCGAGAGAGGAGAGAGGAGGCAACTGCCGCCCCCTCCCCGCCTACTCCTCGCATCCTCCTCCTCCACCACCTCCACCACCTCCTCCTTCTCCTCCTTCTCCTCCCCCACCTTTTTTCCGGCTCTTTTCTTTTCCCTCTCTGTCTCTCGCTCACTTTTTCCTTCCACCCAGGTCCTAGGCTTCTTTCCCTCCCCCAGCGACCGGGATTCTTCTGGTCTTCCTCGATTCTTTATCCCTCCCTCCCTCTCTCCTCCTCCTCCTCCTCCTCCTCCTCCTCCTCCTCCTCCTCCTCCTCCTCTCTCTCATTCAGTTTTTCCAAGCTAGCTATTCTTGGACTCGAACCTTCGAGGGATGCTCTTTCTCTGGAGACTCTTGATTTTAGCGTCTCTTACGGATTATTCTTGTGAAGAATTTCAAAAGTTTCAAGTAAATTCATGGAGACGAGAGCTTTTTTTTTAATCACGGAAGTGAATCAGTTTGGGACAAAGAGACCGGAATGACTAAATATAGGTTTGATATCTTTACATTATGTACGCGAAAATTTTTTTTGACTTTACAGTTTGGGAGTAGATGAGAATTTGAATTATTGGAATCATCGCGCAGTTTGAGCATTGCAAAAATAACAGCGTTTATTTTTTGAAAAACTAGTTCAATCTAGCGATGCACAGTGCTTGCTTCAAACCTTGTATAATCCACAAAGTTAGTCGTAACCACGTCAACTGAGCGTACGGTCAAACTTTGCAAAACTCGATTTTACCAGATACCACGAAAGGAAAAAAACGTTCGGCTTGTTTTTTTTTTTTTTTTTGTCAGGTCAGACGAAAATACTAGCTTTTCGTGGACGCCGGCCGAGAGCTGTGCCGAACGCAGGCGGTAGCAGAGCAGTAGCGCGCACAGAGAGAGAACCGTACGCGCGGAGAAAAAGAGAGGGACAGGCGCGTCCTCGATGGCAATTGGCTGGAGCGAGGAGGAGTCGTCGGGGGGAAACGGTAACGCGAAGGTCCGAAGGTACGCTCGTTCACTGTACACCTCTCACTCTTGCTCTCGCTCTCCCCCGCGTACACGTCGGTTGCTCTTTTTTTTAAAAATCGGTAACACACGCGGGACCTCCTATTTGCATTTGGCGACTAGTTTGAGCGAATTTAGCGATAATGTGCCTTTTGGCAAGTTGGCAATCGTTTTTTCCCATTGCCTTCGTAACATCGCGAAATTATAACTTTCCGAGCTGTTTGCGTATTAAGGGGAGAGGGATAACCGAGTGTAAAGGAGGGGCAAAGAGAGAGACCGGATTCGTGTCAATATTTGTAATTTCGCGCGTTCGTGCCCATCTGTCGCCTTCTCTTTTTCTTTTATTATCGATATATACGTGTTTGCTCGCACCTCGTCGATATCTCGCACTTTAATATGCATCGTAGCTACCTGTATGCTTTTTATCCGCGATATATCAGCGGATTCTGACGATTTATCAATTTTTCCCAGAGTCGAGCGTAGGGTGGGGGGTGAAGCTCGGACTATTGATTCGCGAACTCTTGCCCTCGAGACGTTTATGCGAAATTTCAAAATTCAGTCGCATGCGTTGCTAAAATAAGCCGCGCTCTCTCCCCTCCTTCGTCCGCTTTTCCCTTTGGCCTTGCTGTATGTGTACGAATCGTCGCTATCTGTGTTCTGCTTTACAGCGATAAACTATTCCCATCTGTTGTGCGCGCCGTTATTTGCATAAGAAACACATTAGCAGTTTCGTTTGACGTTTACCTACGTGTACGACATCGTCGCCTTTATCTCTCTGCTCTCCTTTCCCCGTAATACCTTAAGGTCCGTGTGAATATCTGGCCCTACATACACACACGGACAGCCACACGAGTGCGCGAATGGTACGTGTCGTAAGCAAACTCTCGCGTACATATACTTCCTGGGGGCCCGGAGGATAGTCGGCGGCCGCTCTCGTGATTTACGCGTATTATCCGAATTATCCAGCGCCGCATCTATCTATCGCGACTCGGACTCCCTCCTCCGCCCGTTGCTCTGCGTGCACTTCATACTCGGTCTATCTTATCCGTATCATCCGCCTCTTCTTTCTCCCGCCGCGAAATGCACACACACACACACACACACACACACACACATAGGTACACACATATGTTCTTTCATGCGACGCTCGAGGCCTGTTGTTCCTGCTCTTTCTCTCTTCTGGCTCCGTTGCGCATATTATGTTTCCTATACGCTACCCTCCCCCCTCCCCCTATCCCCATGGTCTTCCGGCTTTTTTCTCCCGCGGCTTCTTTTCTAAACCTGCCTATCTCTCGCAAATATCTACTCTTTGCAGCCCGAGAGTTGCTCGTTTACCGTTTTCTTTAAATTATCCCTCAATTTTTCTGGCCAAGCTTTTTCCGAGAATATAAGTCTCTCTCTCTCTCTCTCTCTCTCTCTCTCTCTCTCTCTCTCTCTCTCTCTCTCTCTCTGCTCGTTATTTATTATTTTCACGGATAATTTCGGTGCCACAAGGCAGAGAGTACTTATAGCCTTGAACTTTGCCAAGCTCGGGGAAAAAGAGTGAGACATGGAAAACTACGCGTTCACCTACACACACGCGTACACGTTTATTATTAGTTTACTACGTAATTGCACGCAATCCGCAACAAAGTTTAGCAGAGGCGCACACTTGCTCGTCCTTCTTCTATAACCGAACTTTAGTCTCTCGAAAATTGCCACATGCTTATTTCTTACGTACACTCGGACGTGTGTTTCGCAAGTGCGTGTGTGTGTCTATAGGGTATATCCTGGGATCGCGGAGATGCAGCAGGGGCTTGATTCTGTAACTATAACGCGTGCGTTATGCCGTTCATATAAGCTTCTGCGCATGTGCAGAACCCAATTTTCGTTATGTATCGCGCGTTATCGCGTTATAAGATGCGTTATAGTTACGGAATCAGGCCCCAGGAGCGTCGCGACGCCCCCGCTTAGGGACTTTCTCGCGGTCTCTTCAATACTCGCTCGGTCGTAGTGCGTGCCGATAGATAGGCCGTAAAGGAGCTGCTTGCGTAAAGATGGAGTAGCGGGGAAGCACGCGCTCCAAGTGGGGCCGTTCATAGACGCACAGCGCGCCCAGACACCCACTCGCGGGAGAGAGACGCGCGCGGCTAGAGAACGGGAGAGGGAGACGCCGAGAGAAAGAGAGGGTGTATGCGCTACGTCGGCGGAGGAGAGCTCTCTCGCCCTCTCTCTCTCTCTCTCTCTCTCTCTGCTCGAGACCTCAGGACACGAGAGGGAAGGTCGAGGCTAAGACACCCACGTCGGAGTTCCACAACCTCTCTCTCTCTCTCTCTGTCTTGTGCTCCCCACCATCGCGTCTATCCACCAACACGCTGCCGCCGCGGGAGAGAGCAACGCGTCTCGGGCGCGCGAGAAAGCGCACACGCCAGACTTTGCATGCATAGAGAAAAAGGGGGGGGAGAGGAAGCTTGTGTCTTCGAGTGTGTAAGAGATAGAGAGAGAGAGAGAGAGAGAGAGGAAGAAAACGTGGTGGGCGTATGTGTACGTACGGGCTTGTCTCTTGGCGGAGAGGACGCGACGATGACGCTGTCGGGGCGGGAGAGCGCAACGCGGAAGCTGCTCCGTGCGCGCGCGCGGCCCGCTGCAGCCGCAAGGATCACTGAACCGAGTTGGCACACTGACTCGAAGAGCGAATTTCGGCTAGTAGGACCCATGCGTGTGCTGTTTCTCTTTCGCTTCTCTCTTTCGCCTGTGAACCCCCTCCCCCCCCCCCTCTAAGGCCAATGGCCCGGGCCTCTCTCGGCTCTTCTTTTTTATCCCGAGCGCATACTCTTTTTCGCCGAGAGCGAAAGTGGGAGAACGAGCAGCTGGTGCGGGCGAGTCCCATCCCCACCCGTCCGAAAAAAACGCACTGACGAGAGGGAGAGAGAGAGAGAGGCGGAAAGAGCAGCGGGAATTTCGGTGGAGAGCAAACTCGTTGCGTCATTGGCCCGGGCTATGACGCTGCGTGTGACGTAGGCCCTGCGAAAAAATCAACCAGGCTGCTTCTTCTTCTTCTCCTTCGTCGCTCTGACCCACTGCCGCGATTTCCTGCTCTTCCTCCTTCTTACTTGGCTCCTTCGTTGCTCTTTTTTCTTTCTCGCGACTTCTTTTTCGGCTACGCCTGCTCCTTCGTGAATGAAGAGCTGCGGTACCGTTGGCATTTTTTTATTCTCCGGGAGGATGATACACCTCAACGGCTTAGTGAATGGAGATAGGCTCGCTCACGTGAGAGCATTGATTGCGAGTTTTCAGGCGATTTCCAGTCGTTAAGCGAGTAATTATACACATTTAATTATTCGGGATATTCAATTTAACGATCCGTGTTTTCAGCAACTTTTTTTTCTTATACGCGATACCAATCATTTCTCACGACTTTTGTAGAAATATAAACGATTTAAAGAAAACAATTGTGTCATTCGTACTTTATTGATTTAATTATTCCGGCTGGAGTTTAATATAAAAAAAAGTATTAACGGCCAGGCTCGAAATTCGCAATAAAATCGTTTTTTACAAGTCGAAGGACGCTTGCTCAACAATTAATCGAATAATAAAAAGCTCGACGAAGTAAACATTTGCGTTGTGTTCCATGTACAATGTCTCAATTTTTTTTATTCGTCCTTTTAATCCTCCCATTGCAGCCTCTGGACGCAAATATAAAATTTTTGCCGCTCTCTCTCGCATGGCTGCGAGAGTAGAAACGCAAAAGAGAAAGAGAGAAGAAAGAAGAGAAAGAGAGAGGGAGAGAGAGAAAAACCGGTTTTGAATTAGCAAGATTATAAAAGTAATTACAGCGGCGCATATCCTGACAGACGCCTTTTTTCCCCTCTCTTTAGATTTCGCGAGATTAAGCATACGCGGATTTTTTCGTCTCCCCTTTTCCTCGTCCAGCCGGCATGCTGCTAGAAGAAGAAGACGAAGAAGAAGCGGCCGGCGGAGGAGGAGGAGGAGAAAGAACTGAGAAGAGCGAAGAGAAGATGAGATAAGAGAAAATGAGAAAGAGCGAGTGAAACGGGAGACGGCGAGAGAGTAGTGCTGTATAAGAGGGGGGAGGGGGGGGGCGGCGGCGGAGGAGGGCTAGAGGGAGATAGACGGGCAAAACTATGTGTCTATAGTGGCCTGTAGCCATCTTTCTTATATACGTCTCGGGACGTACTCTCTCGGGCTAGAGTAGTCTGGGCGCTCGAGTTCCTCCTCGAGGATATTCACCCACGCGTACACGCCGCCGGAGAAAATGATGATGATGATGATGCTTCTGCTGCCGCTGTGCTCCGGCTATCCTCCTCTCTCACTCCCTCTTACTCTCTCGGGGAGTCCCGAGACTCTTTCACTCGCCCCATGTATTAGCGGTCACTTCTCTCTCTCTCTCTCTCTCTCTCTCTGCCTATCTCTCTCTCGCGAGCGCGCGAGCTTAGGAGTGCAACGGCGCTATCCCGGGCCGTTGGTTATTGCCCTCTTTGAATCCTCGTGCGGCGCGCCAACAGCAAGCGAAAGAGAGAGAGAGAGAGAGAGAGAGAGGATTGCTTTTTACGCCCGACACTCGAGGTAATTAGAAGCATTTGAATTTTCTTCTCTCCGAGGCTCCAAGGGGTTAGAATGAAGAGGAGGAGGAGGAAGATAGAGAACGGGCCTACAGATCCTTTAACGTTTCATTCCCGGACTTTTTTCAACTCCCCAACCCTGGACGATGTAAGGTACGAGTGTCTGTGTACCAGGGCTCGAGAAGCAGATTATGTTTTCAGGATTTTTTGGTCTTTTCTTTAAGCGAGTGAAAGAGACACGTACACGTTTATTGCGGCTGGCTATTTTGCAGGAATTCGTTTAGGGGGGCCCTCACGCGTATAGCCTAACCGAGGTTTTTTTGCTTGTTTGCTCGCAAATTGGCCCCGGAGACACACAGACAGAGACAGACATACGTACAAGTATTGGCTCGAACTCTGAGCTAGTTCTCTAATTGAAAGTTAATTATCACAAGTGGAGGAGGTTAAGTTGAAATTAGCCAAATTGGCTACTGCGCTATGAGTATAAAGCTTTGAATAAGATAACTATTATCTCACTGTTTAGCTTTGCTGGGCTTTGCCTGCGGAGAGCGGATTGACGGGGGCGCAAGGGTGTGAGGGTTTATTTTTACATTTTGG